>VZTV01008739.1:0-30573 GCA_013400875.1 Anhinga rufa
CTGACTTTATAAATCTCCCTTTTATAAAACTCTTTCCAAGCATTATCCAAAAGCACACCCTGAAGTCAGGCTCCCAAGTGGAGTTGTGCTAGAACTGCTGCAATTTTAGATGTCTGTCTTTTTTTACTTGCAGGGTCAAAAAGGAAAGCAAGGAGCACGGGGCAATGCAGGGAGCAGAGGCTCGCCGGTAGGTTTAAATTCAATTTTCTGCCCCAGCAAATGCTGTCCGGGAGCTCCATCACTAACACCTTTGTGATTTTAGGGCATCCTTGGGCTACCAGGTCCTCGAGGAGTGGTGGGAAGGCAGGGTCAAGAGGGTGCCCCTGGAGTGGATGGAGTGCCTGGGAAGGATGGCGTGCCTGGGATGGTGGTGAGTTTGCAATTGTAACCTTACAGCATCAATAGCAAACGCAACTTAGGAGCTGGAAAGCTGCAAGGTAGCACGGGAGAAATGAATGCGTCCAGCTATAGATATTCCAGTTTACACGTACCCAGAGTGGATCATATGCTCCTATTCATACCTCACATGTGCACAGAGGCAGCAGCTGCCTTTGCATGGTCAAGTCTGTAAATAAACTGGGGGTTTCTAGCCTGACAGATACTTGCATGCACAGACTTCTATATACATCTCTGCAAATCCACCCATGCCCAGATGCATGGTGCTTGCTGAGGGCAGAATCACACCACCCGCCCTGTCTCCCCAGAAGCTGTGCAGAGGTGGAAAAAAGCATTTTGTTTCATAACCTCTTCTGGGTTTCTTTTCTAGGGAGAGCAGGGTGATGATGGGGAAGAAGGTGTGACAGGGATGTCAGGCAAAAGAGGGAACCCTGGCATACCAGGACTCCCTGGGGCACAGGGACCACCAGGATTCAAGGTGAGTTTCTGACTCCCTAAGATACTGCTAGAAGCAATCTAGTCTGTGAGCTTGTTGTCTCTAGAGCTTGGATTCTCCAGGGTCTAATAAAGTCTCAACTCCTGCTGCCATCTTCCACTTAGCTAGAGGCTCAATAGATCTTTCTCCTCAAACATCCATCCATTTTCATGACATTCACAGCAGCTGAATGTCTCAGAGATCTCTCCTCATTTGTCAAAGTTCACTGAGCTCAGAACCCTACAGATACACATACCCACACTACAAACACTTTAGCCTTCTTTAGAAGCTAAAAAAACATGGCCTTGGAGAAGTTGCAAAGGAACCACTACAGCTTGCCTATAGGATGTCCAGGATGGATGATTGCATGGGAAATTCAGGCGTCCTCTAGCTGCTGCCCTGCGAGGCCTGAACTGCCGAGAGGAAATTTGTGCCACTTGTTTTTTAGCATATATTTTACTGGATTGGAATGGCTGGAACTAGTATGGGCTTGGTCATCACTCTGGTTGGAAGCAGGGATCAACTGCTTTAGTGAGCTTGGGGTTTCTTCCTGGTCCTTGCCCTGGTCCAGGCTGGCCACAGGATCTAAACTGGATCAATATCAGTTCAGCCGTTTGTAGAAAGACTCTGTAAATAGGAAGACTCCAGATGCGTTTGGAGAGGCTATCAGGTCTGATTTAAATTATGCCTCCCATAACACATCACTCTTAAACTGTCACTTGCTGCCCTCCAGCTGTCTTGGGTAGAATAACAGGTTGTTGCCAGAAATTACTAAAAGACCCTTGTGTTGATATGAGACTCATAGCCTGGCTCCAGGGAAATTTGTTGCCCCTTTTCCAGCTGCTCAACCATCTTAGGCTCTCACCACCTTTGCACCTCTCTCCCAGTCTGCCCCAGATAGAGTAGCTCAGGCTTGTGCAGCTCCTGGTGCTTGGCAAGGGGAAGAGGTGGGGAGCAAAGTGTGGTGCTTTGTCTCGGAAGCCCCTCTCTTGTCCTTAAGTTGCAGTGTCGGAGCTGGGGAAATGTTGGCTTTGCAGCCTCTGGCTGAAGCCTTGGCATGTCTTCAACATTTTACATGGATTAATCATCAATTGCTAGCCTGCTGGGTGGAAGAGATTATGAGAAACTGCAGGGCAGGACAGACAACATACAGAAGTGCGAACAGAAGACATTTCACCCCCTAGCTGTCCTTAGTTCCGATGCAGGCAGTACAGCTCTGCTGAAGCTCCTGCTCTGCGTGAAGCTCCAGTGGGGACGCAGCCATGCCCGTCTCCGGTCTCACACTATGCATCCTGCAACGATCTGCCTTAGCAGACCTGAGGCATCTCCTGATGAAACCACATTCCTTATCCTGATGAGCCACTCTTTTCCACTTTTCCATCTATGGCTATTTTGGCTGAGTGTTGTTATATTTAGCTCCTGTCCTTTGGAATTAACTTGAATTCTGTTATTTTTAGGGTGAAAGAGGATTGCCTGGACAGACTGGCCAAACAGGGAAGCGAGGATCATCAGGAGGAACGGGCCTTCCAGGGAGTCCTGGCGATCTGGGACCCAAAGGACAGCCGGTTAGTGATGAACAGAGCTGATCAGACCTGACTCCAAGTTGTCTCCTGCAGAAGAGGGTACAGATCCGCAGGCTAGGATAGCAGGGTGAACCCTAGGAGGGTCTTTTACAAGGAAACCCACCACCTGCATGAGTGCAGGAGCATCGGCACAGCTCTCTCCCGTGTGCACACTTCTTGCTCTTCACTGCTCACTTGTGCACAGAGACGTCTGATCCATACCTGCATTCCCCAACACAGCATGACTGTTAGTGTCATCCTCGTGCCTGTGCTTACAAGGCTGTGGTGTGTGCTGGCAGCCAGGCTGCAGAGCCATCTCAAACACCCCTCCGCAGTGTCTTCAACAAGAGCTGTTACAAGAGCGGTGCATGGAGCCCGTGGGAGGTGTTGTTGAGTGTAGGAGGTGAACTATGCACTCCAACCCATCCAAAAGGTGCAAAGGAGGGTCTGTAGCTCTGCTGGGACATGCAGGAGGTGCAGGAAGAGATGTCATCAGTGCAGTTTTGAGGGTGGTGGACCTGTGAGTGCAGAGCACACTGTAGGGAAAAACAGCAAGAGCCCTCAGTCAGAGCAGAAGTTAAAATCCCACACCTGTCTCCAAGGCAGGCTCTTAATCCTTACTGCTTTTATTTATTGTGCTGGTGGGATTGCCCAACACTGATGTGTCATGCTTTACCAGCCTGAAGCTATATTGAGGATACTTAAGCTATTTAGATTGGGACCACCATCAGAGAGTCTAGTTAGGCCATAGATGTAAAACTAAAATGAGGAAAAGAGAGATTAGGACTAACACAGAACAAGGGACAAGGTGAGCCCCAACTACCTCAATTAAAATATACTTTTTTGTATATTTTATGTAAAACCCTGTGATGGCAGTATTCAAGCTGAAAGTTAGTAGCCAACAACTTAATAACAATATCATTTTGCCTCGTGTCCACAAGTGGCAGGTTCATTTGCCCAGTATTGCCTTGCCGCATAACCAGAGATCATTACCTTGCTGCATAACTAGAGATCAGGTCCCCTTAGCTGAGATGACTCCATGGCATTTGAGGCCTTCTGACTTCCCATTTACTTTTGCATGAAATTCCTCTAGAAAGATGGCTTTGTAGGTTCTCCTAATGCAGGAAAGACCTTAGTCCTCTGTTAGTAGCAGTTTTCCTTTCCAGGATCCATAAATGGCAGTTAAATCAATTTGTATCCTTGGAAAGTTTCTTAAACTCCACCGAGTCCAACCAAGCCCTTTCTTGCCAAGCAGTTTCTCACTGTCGTGGCAGGGAAAACTTCCTGACAGTGAGGTCTCTAGACTGACTCTGGAATAGCCTTGTAATAGAGGTGGTGGAAACCCCATCGCTTGAGTCATTTACAACTGGGCTGAACAAGACATTGTAAAACATCCCATAAAGTACAATCCAGCATGGGTCACATAGTCCTGCTGAGAGCCCAGACAAGCCTTTTCCATCTCTGATGTTCCTAAGACTGTAGATGAATCATCTGGTGTATGTTTCTGACACTTTTTTTAACATTGAATCATTTCACATTTTGACATCTGAGAAGCCCAGAAATATCAAAGGACATACATCTCAAACGTGGTGAAATGAGGGTGTTTATATAAGGACATGCTACCCAGTGTAGTTTTTTTATTCTCAGAGTGCATGCTATGTGCTAATCCAAGCCTGATGGCCTTCCAAATATTTTATTATTTTTCTTAAGAAATTGAACAAAAATCTCTGCAGGGTTGAACAGGAAAAGAATTGGGGATATGCATTGTTTTCCTGGGTTTGAGTGGGAGGTTATGTTATAGGAACTTGCACTTTTTTGATGGCTTGAAGAGCATAGTTTGAAATTATCCTTTAGCAGGTCAGTCCAATTGGTATTAGAAATAAAAAAAAAAGAACTTGTTTTAAAGGGCTTTGAGGCTGCTTTTTTGTAGCATGAACTTCCAAGATCAGTCTCAGCATAAATGCTCTGCATCCTGCTTCTGCTGCTTGTGGTCCAAGCTAGACAAGCATCTGCTAGTAGTGTAGGTATGCCTCCCATTTTGGGGGCAAAAAGGCTTAGTCTATGAGATCTAAGTAACTGATGAGTCTATGAGTTCTTCTGGAGTTGCTTCTAGCCTGATGTTTGTGTAATTCCTCCCTCAGATTTCTTTCATACTTCTTTCTCATCAGAAGAATACTAATGGAATTCTCTTTCTCTGAAGCTGCTGGACTCTTGGCACGCCTTTGAGTGACCAGCAGTTCAGTGTGAACTTACTGTTGTTCTTTGTTCTTGTATTTGTCTTGGCTGCTATTTGCAGGGAGACTTTGGTGAGGCAGGATTTCCAGGGATTGCGGGCATGTTTGGGCCAAAGGTAAGAGGCTGTTCTGTGACCAGTTGACTTTGTCATCTCTCCTTACTGGGGACAGACAATGCAATACTTGTTGCAAAGACTTTATTAGCAGCTCTGCAGAAACTTGAAATTGAATAGTGACTCCAACTTTCATTAGTTCATGCATCTTCATTTGTTAAATGAGTGTGTGTTTACATATGCTTTGTTGGAGCTTATTCCTGTTAAAATGGGTAGATGGTAAAGGGAAAAGGGCTGTCCTATAGACCCCGGAGCTGTTCTCTCCACCTGAACATCTTTCAGACACTTGTATTTCCAGTATCAGTCATCAGTCTGTACCTGAGACAGCGTTATGCATTCCCAATGTTGAGAGCCTTGATTTGAAATTCAGACTCATTTTATCAGCATGTAATTTTCCTGGTGAAGGGGGACTAGTTTGTTTTCTGTAGAAAGTAAAGGGCTTGCAAAACAGGAGTGGGAAAATAATTTTTTTAAAATTGGACCTTTCCATTCCCACATACAAGAAGCAGTACCTCTGTCCTTGCAGTAGAGCTGCAAGCAAGGGCATAAACATGGAGTATGTTTATTAAGGGGACCTGGCATCTCATTTTTGCTTGCAGGGCCCCCCAGGAGACCTTGGTTTCAAAGGCATTCAGGGACCACGTGGGCCGCCTGGTCTCATGGTGAGTGGTTTTTCAGTTTGTTTGGTTTGGGAGGATTTTCTTCCTTCCTCCCTCTTCTATTTCTGTGAGGCTACAGGGTGCTATAAGGAGCACAGAGCACTGTTCACCACATGCCTGGCAGACAAGCCATGGCCATGGTACCACCTCGGAGCCACCCAAGCAAATCTGTAGGTAACCACATGTGCACGCATCTCTTCTGCCTTAGAGACAGTCATGCTGCTATGACCACTGCCCAGACCACTCCAGCTACACTGAAATCTTTCTATTTCTGGAATTTCTGAGGTTTTATATGGGTCATGACAACCATACTGTGAAGGCTTCTGTCTTTGGACTTGCATTTTGAAACAGGTTTTTATTTCAGCTACAGCAAATACCACGATCGTGTTGCTGAAAAGCGGCAAAGAGATTCAGTGCCTTTACTAAGTCTGCCATGGTAAAAGTGACCATCAGTTCTGATGTGATTGTTCATGCATATCTCTTCTTTTCTAGGGAAAAGAAGGAATTATTGGTCCGCTTGGCATTCAGGGTCCCACGGGAAGCCCAGTAAGTATCTGCTTTATTTCTGCCTGTATTTTTTAGAAGAGCATCGTGTTTGAGATCCGAGATGCTCGAGGCCAGCATAAATAGATCCCAAGTCCTGCTGGAAACAAAATGGTCTTTAAGATAAGCAGCTTGAGAGAAGTGCAGGTTTTGTCTCTGTCTGCATATATAGTTGCAGGGAGATTATTAGCTTAAAAATGAGGAGCAACTCTACCTAAGTGCAAGTTTTTCAATAGATTGGCTCAGAGTAGAAGACAAGAATGTTATTGAAGTTTTTTCAAAAGCAAGCTGCCAGATTTTCCAAAGAACTTGGCTTGGGAGTGAGAAAAAAAAACAAGGGGGAAAAAAAAAATTATAAATGAAAACTGGGAATAGCTTGATTCTGGGAAGTGTTGAAAATCCCTGCGTGCCCCAAAACGCCAAAGGTGCTGAACACGGACTAAAGTTCAGGTCAGTCCTTCATAAAAACATGAGCATGAAGTTACTCAGAGTTTGGTACAGGGGCTGCTACTGGCAGAGACGAAAACCAATAAGATGAACTCAGACATTGCCAAAACATCCAGTAATGGATATTTTTTTGCCTCAGGATGGGTGGGCCAGTAGGACAACCTGAGCTGATTTGTTTAGAGATGCACTTGGATCCTTGCAAGGAGCTTTTGGGTGGCAACACACCCAGGCAGTGCAGCTTGCTAACAGTCACTGACCGCCACCTCGTGTGCTTTAACAGGGCCCCAAGGGAGACAAAGGCAGCCGCGGAGAAACGGTAAGTGCTGGTCTGCACCCCGGGTGTGTCCTGCCCTCTCTTTGAGCAACCGAGAGTCACGCTGGGCTCCGCTGCACCCACCTGGGCTCTGGCTCAGTGTGGTGCATCAGGTTCCCATGAGGGCAAGACATACACATCTAGACACGTGCACACACACATATGTGCACATACATCCACGTGTGCACACATACGCCCACTCTGCTGTTAAAATTCCCATTTACTTAACCCAATTACACAGCAAAAGCTAACATTTACAGATGACCGTGGTGTCCCCAGGAACAAACCGCAGTGAATGGCAGCTCAAAAACCCACAGGCTGTCCCTGCCAGGAGCACAGGACCAGTCTGAGTAGGAGCACTGCCCGGGTGCAGCCCCCACAGCTGGGGGAGCAGTGCCAGGGCACCTCGCCTTCTGCTCTTCCTCTGGGCCCCTTCTTGTGGGGGCTTTGATGGACTTTTACAACTCATAGCTCCTTGGTGTTCTCACCATAGGGGGGATGAGTGGGGTACATTGGATACATGTTGTTCATCCTCCTTGTTGCCCATAACGCAGACCCCAATCCTGCTCTCTGGGTCACTTCCTTTAGCGACCAGTGGTTGTTCCTGCATGTGGGAGCTTGGTCCAGGCATCGGAGCCCAGCACACACAGCTGTGTGGCTAATGCAGAAGGCTGTTTCATGCCTTCTTCAAATGAGACCTCTTATAAGCAAATGCCCCACAGATACCCAAAATCCTAGTGCACGTTTCTAACAAGCCAGGGGGCTGCCTCTGTTTCTTCTTGTTCACCATTTTCTAGCTCTGTGGGCACAGCGTGCTGGTGGGGACCTGAGCCCCAGAGTGAGCAGTTGCTGGTGTCAGAGCCGTCAGCATCCTTTGCTGCAATAACCTCTCTGCCACTGCCAGACACCGTTGGGCCCCTGGTTTAACTGTCCTTCCAGGGCAGCACCCAGCCCCTGCGCACCTTGGGACCAGCACATGGCTGTACAGGGAAATTTTTGTTTATTAATGAGCATCTTCTGAAAGCATCTTCCTTTTTTTTTTTTTTTTCCTGCAGGGTCTGCAAGGTCCAAGGGTAAATATTTGAAATTACTTTTTCTGACCAATATCTTGTATTTAAATAAAACAGTTGCTTTTAGCAAATGTAAAGCTGCAGGGTGGGTAACTGTGCACACAGGGAATGTGATAAGTACCTGGGATTAATGATAGCTAAGGAGCTAAGGGCTGGGAGCAAGGGATGTAGTAGGAATGGACCAGGTGCAAACAGATGCACCCAGAGTTGGGAGATGGATGAAATGGGGCCACATCCTGAAGGGTTTGACAGAGAAGATGCTGTAAAATGTCAAAAATATGGAGGATTTCAGCAGGGAACAGATTCATGCTAGTGACAACCATGAGAAATGGAAACACAAACTGGAGACATTTCACTAACTGATGCCACTCTGTCTTTAGGGTCCTCCAGGCCCACGAGGACACCCTGGCCCTCCGGTACGTATATGTGGAAAGAGTTCAAAGACATTATTGAAACAAGCTAAAATTATTGCCGTGATATTCTCCAGAGGGACTGTTCACTCACTGGAAATTATAGCTTAGCCCCATTCCTCGTATGCAAAAATGTGTGTGTGAATGGACTAGTGTTTCTTATGCTTTAATCCAAACCATCTCCAAATATTTTATAGACACAGCATTGTTGCCTCTCTCGCTCATCTGCATTGAGGGACTCCAGGGGAAAGAGGATTTCAAAAGGATGTGAATTAATATCTTTACAATAGTCACTGCCCATCTTTCTGGCTGATGCCCCTTTTTTGCTTTGATTTCTAGGGACCGCCAGGAATTCCACCCTCATTTGTAAGTTGCTGTTTTCTGTACGTTTGTTAATGATGATAATAAGTCATGCAGAGCCAAGGTGCTGATGGGACATCCAGAAAGAGCTGCTGGGACCCTGGAGACACACGCTCAGGTCCAGCAAGAGATGCTGTGTTAGCAAAGCAATGCTTGAACTGCAGCCCTAGACCGAGAAGCATTTGCTTGCATCAGGGCATATTCAGCTTCTAACAAGCTCAGTTACCATCTTTTTCACCCCACACTAGCAACAAGACAGCTTTGGGGCACCTTTCCGGACACTAATGGACTCAAACACCGCGCTCAAGACAGAGGTATGAGGGTACTTCTGAACTCACTGGTCTTTGCTGGAACTGTAGGGTGGGGACAGTCACAGCATTGCTTGTTCTTCCTTTGTGCCTGAAGTTTATATACACAAAGCTCTGTTTTGTCTGCTGTTCTCTGGAATAACTGGGGTTTATGCATACAAAGGTCTAGTTAAAGGATGTGGTTCTGCTGTGTTACTTGTTTCTGAAGCTTCAGACCTCATGACTTTGCCATCATGTCTTTGCCAGCACTTCAGAGATGTCCCATTCAGGACAGTGCAAGGGCTGTTGTAGCTCACTGGATCCCAGCCAGCACAGCCTGGCTTTGACCCACTGAGTTTTCCCACAGATAAAGCAGAAACTCTTGTGGTTCCAGCACCTGGTGCCTGCCAAGGCACACCTGACTTTGCCTCCTTTTCTCTCCAGGGTTACCAATATCCAGACCTTCCCATGCTGGACCACGGAGGGGAGATCTTTAAGACTCTACACTACCTCAGCAACCTCATTCAGAGCATCAAAAGACCCCTGGGAACGAAGGAAAACCCTGCACGCATCTGTCGAGACCTCATGAACTGTGAACAGAAGATGAATGACGGTAGGAAGCCCTGAGTGTGCAAAGGCTGTATCATCCCATAGGGCCATTTCACATGGCCCAAAGAGGTCTCCTTCCCTGGGACCAGTAGTGCAGAAATCAAAACTTTCCTTTTCTCATTCACAGAAAAGTTTAAGTGTCCTTGTTAATCCCCAAATCCTCCATTTGTTCAGGTACCTACTGGATTGACCCAAATCTTGGCTGTTCCTCAGACACCATACAGGTCATCTGTAACTTCACCAATGGCGGGCAGACATGTCTCAGCCCCATCACTGTCTCCAAGGTACACACAGCTCAACCCCAGCATGGCGTTTCCCATACTATTATGAAATATTTACCCAGAGGTGTGATGTCCCGGGACACTGGACAGTGACCACTGACACAGAACGCTGGTTTCTCCTCAAGGCACTTAGTGTAGCTGTAACATTTAGAACTGCTCTCATGCAGTTAAAAAAATATACCTAAGTCTGTTTTTGCCTCTTGTCAAGACAAAGCAGTACGTCTCCAGCAATGTTTAGTTTACTGGTAACCTTAAAAGAGGCCAGTAACTCTGCAAACACGCTGCTCCCAAATGCTTTGTTGAATTCACTTACGTTCAGGTCACCCTTGCACTTTGTTTTCTGCCACCTGAAAAAGTGAGGTCAGCTTAAATATACAAGTTTCCAGTGAAGTTAATGCTACAGAATTTTTCTTGAGGAATCACCTGTACCAAAAAATACCAGTAACAATATGTAGGTTCATCTGCAGATGAACTAGAACCTGGTGTTCTGCTTCTTTGCAGAAGCGTGTATTGAATTCAAAGTTTACATTGTTTTCCTCCTACTTAAGGACCTGCCAGTTTGTTCTGAAAAATAAAGGACCTGCTGTGTCCCAATGAAAACTTTCCAGGTTGACTTGGCATCTGGCCCTTATGCCCATACTCACACCAGATCCAGTTCTGGGCGTCCATGCAGACTTAAGCAGAGTACAGAGACCACCTTTGCTGTTACATCTTGCACTAACCCTGCTGCTAGCTCCCTCCATCCCCGCTGCAGGGGGTTCACCCTAATGTCTCTGTCACCTTCACAGCTGCATTTTGACATCGGTAGAGTCCAGATGAACTTCCTCCGCCTCCTGAGCTCAGAGGTGGTGCAGCACATCACCATCCACTGCCTGAATACCTCTGTCTGGCGAGAAGGCTCATCTGAGAAACCTTCGGAAAAAGCCGTGCGCTTCAGGGCCTGGAACGGACAGATGTTTGAGGCAGACGGGCAGCTCAGGCCAGAAGTGACAGCTGATGATTGCAAGGTACATTGCTGTGAAAGAGGAGAGAGGTGGAGGGAAATGCCAGGCTGAACCTGCTTAGGGCACACGACAAGGCTCGAGTTATACCCATGCTGCTTATTCTCCCCCAGAAAAGGGGGAGAAGGGTCTAGTTTACCTGTTCGGCACTTCAACTTTCCAGTCCAGGGTGCTATAGCAGCTCCTGTTAAGTAGATAGCCTTCAAGTAAAAAGCAAAAAATTAAATTCCAAAGTTACACGTCACATGTAACAGCAGTTAAATGGCAGAAGGGGGAATTGCCACCCAAAGGCGGCGGTCTTGGCTCTTGCCCGATGCCACGCTGAGTCGTTAGCTGTGTGTCTGCATTTCAGGTTAGGAGTTTGTGTTTGCTGCATTAGGAGTTTGTGTTTGCTGATGCCATTCCAAGCTCAGTTTCCATCACCTCAACCTGGATAGAGGGTTCCCCAAAATGCTTTCTAAGCCTCATCCCAGCCCTACTCAGCCCAAAGATCTCACATAGGGCTTTTCAAGCTTATACCTTAGTGAAACACATTCCTTTCCAGCAGGATTTGCCCCTGAGTTTAACATATATTTCTCTGTCCCTCCTCCCTGCACAGATCAAGGATGGACGCTGGCATCGGACTCTCTTTTCGTTTCGGACACAGGACCCTCAGCAGCTGCCAATTGTCAACATCTATAACCTTCCCCCATCCGAGCCAGGAAAGCAATATCACCTCGAGGTTGGCCCCGTGTGCTTCCTTTGAACAAAGCCATCGAAACCAGGCTCCAAGGCTCTGACCCCATGTTTGGCCTATGTCTTTACACAGGCTCTCCCACCTCTCTGCAACAAGGACAGCTGGGCTGTATCTTTTGGGTCAACTCTTGCTCTAGCCTTTGGCTCAACGTCTTAAAGAACCCGTGATCTACAGACTCAGCAGATTGTTGAAAGGAGGAATAACAAGGACATAGGGGAAGCGGGTATCAGTCAGGACGTGAACAGTGAAAAGGGATCAGGGGACTAGATGTTGCAAGCAGTTCCACACACAAAGCTTTTTCCATGACCAAAGAAAATATTGAGAGAAACCCCAAGCAACTTGCAGCATGTGGGTTTCCTTCCCCCCCCCCCCCAAATTTGTCTTACCTGGTTCCTGAGTTACCAAATGTTCTTTCCATTGAAAAGTAAGTAAAAGATAGAGCTTCCCTCTCAGAGATTGTCGCCTTCCGGATGGCCACATGCTGCATCAGGTCTCCCAGGCGGAGCTGCAAGTTGAGTCTGGCTGCTCTGTGTACCGGAAGCATTTTGATGTGCAATATTAGAAGAAACAAAATATATATTATTATATTATTTAAAGCAAAAAGAAAAAGAAAAAAATGAGAAAAAAAAAATCTAAGTTCCTCCTTCCATGGGTGAGTTTAATCAATGTCCCTTCTCATGCATGGTGTTGGGGAAGTGAGAGTCCCAAAACCGAGAGGGGGGAATGGAAGGAGGAGGGGGAAGAGATTGGTGCTAAAATAGAGAGAGGATGGGCTCGTCTGATTTGTTTCTACCTCTCACTGTGAAATCTCTGGTGCTCTTAAAAAGTGTGTTGTTTTATATATATGACTTTAAACTATTTAAGGTTGTGAAGGTGCTACAGTGTCTTGCCACAGACCCAAAAAAGCCCACAGGACCATCTCTCTAGGAAGAGAGACGGTTACGATCTACAGCTAAATCAGAGAAATAGTCACCTTTAAAGGGATCCTTTGATCACCGTGGATGTCAAGTGTGCGCAACAACCCGAAGCGTGTCCAGAATAACTTACAGGATATTTTAAAAGCAAGTTTGCCTTTTCATTACTCAGCACTTCACTGCTTTGGGAGGGGAGTGAGGGATACAGCTCATCTGGAAGCATTGAGCCTCAGAGAGAGCTATTTCTATCAGTTGTCATGTAACTAGTTTTGCTGTAGTCGTGTTGGCCACATGTCCGTGCCAGCTCACGCGTGCAGTAATTCCCTGGTCTAAGCTCGTATTTAAACCCCAGCTCTGCAAACCTTCTGTCTGGCCCCTCTGTCAAGACTGACATGATGGTACCTTGTTTCAGAACCCGGCTGGGCATGGAGGGATTTTTTGTTAAGTTTTGTAGAAATTTAGTCTCTATATGTAAATTTGGAGGAATTTTTTTTTAAAGAGGATAATTATGGTAATCTTTAATTCTATATAAGGAATAATATTGATGTAATCAGAGCTGTACTGTATCAGAAATGCTTCAGTGCCTGTTTGGAGTTTTCATGTCTCATATGGACTATGGATTTTATTTTTTTGAGGGAAAAAAAAAATTATATGTGAGTCTCTCTTTGTGTATTCTTTTTTTTTTTTTTTTTACTACTGCCTGCTGGTTGGTTTCCAACAACCATCAGAAAAGGTTAATAAGATCTGTCCCAAATACCTCACCCTCCACGCAGCCCCACCTCTGCTCAGAAATACCTCACCCTCAAAGGGGGCCGGCTCGCCCCAGCACCCCCAGGCCAAAATCACCATCGCTCATCACCCGCTTGCTGCCTTCCCATGCACACACACTCCCATGCTCCGGGTTTCTCCCACTCTCATCCTCTCGCCATCAGTCTTATGTGTTTTCTCGAGGCTGGAGTTACCATTTGTTCTCATTAAAGCTTTTTTCTTTTCTTTCTTTTTTTTTTTTTGGACGTTAAATAAATATTTAAAACTGAGGCAATGAAATGGGACTGGTATTATTTTTTTCGCTTCTTCATGGGAAACTAAGTGGGTGAGAGATGCAGAAATAGCCCATGGGTGCCAACATTGGTGCAAGCGCCCAGAGACCCCCAGGGGAACCCAATCCAGGCCCTGAAAGCCGCCTTCTGGTGCCGGTCACAAAATGACCAGCAACATCATGCTAAATGCATGACAAAGCTGGGATCCCGATGGCTCCCCACTGCCCCACCAGCCCATTCCTCATCCATATCCCCATCCTGAGACAGTGCCGGGTAGCAAGAAGAAAGAATACAATTAAAAATTAAAAAAAATAAAGAGCTGAGCTGATTTTTTTCATTGCTGAAGCCCAAATCACATCTCAATTGCTCCAAGCTGACTTTGAAACCCGACTTCTCCTCACTTAGAAGGTCCCCTGGCCCCAGCCCAGCTGATGGACTAAAACCTCGTGGCTGTCTCTGCTGGCACAGGCAATGCTCATGCTGGAGACAGCAGCGAAGCCCCCGTGGCCTTGAGCCAGGGGAGGGGGACACAGGGGTGACCCCCCCCCCCCACCTCATCACACCACACCCCATCACACCGCACCGTGGGAGCTGCTTTGGCTGGCCACGGGTTGCGTCAGAGGCAGCGGGAAGGGGCCGCACCGTGTTTGCTCAACCTGTGCTACGCCCGTTCCCGGCAGCATTCCTGTGGCTGGAGGGGCCAAGGGACCCCCCCCACCCCGGGCACGGGCTGGGGGCTGCTGGGCAACAGCGCCAGGTCAGCTTTGGCAGAGCGTTAAAAACTGGCTTGTCTGGGTCTGACTGTCTCTCACATGAGCCAGCCATTCCTGAAACACATTGCTTGTGGTCAGGGAAAAAGCAAACACATTTAATAAATAAATCAATGCACTTAATTATGAGGCCAAAGTTGGAAGAGATATTAAGACACTGTTAAATAGAAAGATTCTGGTTTTTCCCCTGCGTCGTACTGCCCCCTCCCAGCCAGGATTTATTAAACAAGTCTCTGTCTCTAACACTTATTTTAGATTATTTACAATAATCAGCTAGGTATGTTAGCAGCATCCACAGCCCAAGGGCCACTTTATCACTGCAAGGCTGGGCTGAGACAAGCCACAGCAGCAAGCACAGAAGAGCCACCTGCACGCAACAGGGAGCTCAGCTGGGCAGGGCAAAAACCAGCAGAGTTCATGGCTTCATACATCCCACCCAGCCGCTGGGGTAGGGTCAGCTTGGGAAAGTGGCACTACTGGGAGGGGAAGGAGATGTTGGGTTGGTTTTTGTTTTAAAATGCTGCAGCTTATCATAGACTCATTTTTGAGTTTGGGTTGGAAGGGACCTTTAAAGGTCATCTAGTCCAGGGACATGAGCAGGAACATCTTCAACTAGATCTGACCTTGACTGTTTCCAGGGTTGAGGCATGTACCACCTCTCTGGGCAACCTGTCCCAGTATTTCACCACCCTCATTGTAAAAAATTTCTTCCTTTTATCTAGTCTAAATCTACCCTTTTTTAGTTTAAAGCCATTACCCCTTATCCTAGCGCAACAGGCTCTGCTAAAAAGTCTGTCCCCATCTTTCTTTAAGTACTGAAAGGCTGCAATAAGGTGTCCCTGGAGCCTTCTCTTCTCCAGGCTGAACAACCCCAACTCTCTCAGCCTTTCTCCACTTCACAGCTGTTCTAGCCCTCTGATACTTTCTGTGGCCTCCTCTGGACACGCTCCAACAGGTCCATGTCTGTCTTGTGCTGAGGACTCCCAGCTTCTCTGGGGCCTAATCCTGCTGTGCACACCAAACTGGAGAGCCAGTTCATGGTCACATCCCAGCCAGCACCCATGCGCTCCCCACCCCAGTTCTGCCCCCCAAGACCACACACAAACCCCAGCACCAGCCCCACGCCCCAGCAAGGAGCGACGCCAGTGCAGACCCGAAGCCCTTACAGCCTGCGGGTGAGCAGCCACCACCCAACCATCACCGTGGGGATTTATTTGCCCTGTGGAGGAAAGCCACATCCAGGTGTCATTCAGTGCCCCCAAGGCTTCCAAACATACCTGGAGCCGGTCGAGTGCTTTGCCAGGCACCCGCAAAATTAATTGCGGCTTCCGAGAACAAAAGCCTGTATTGGTAAAACATGGGGTTGGGGGGGTTTTTTCATTTTTTCTGCTGGAGCAATCTGAGCTTTTGCAAGCTTAATTTCCTCCACCGGCTATTGCTTCATGCCTGAGCAAACAGCCAGCAGCTGAACAAGCCCATCAGGGCTGGGGACGTCCAGCTTTGCAGGCAGCCGTATATAAGGGACGGAGCCGAGCCACATCCTGTCAGAGCAGGAGCCTCCTCTCGGCCGGCCAGGCGATGCTGGCCTCCCTCGCCCTCCTCCTGGGGCTGCCACTCGCCCTTGCCACCACAGGCGAGCCCCACGGCTGCACCCCACTCGTCCCGGTCACCTTGGACAAGGCCACCATCCATGGGGTAAGCCCTGCCCTCAGCCAGGGCACCTGTCCTCGCCTTTCCTATCGGCATCCCTAGCAGTTACGGGTCCAGGAAGAGATTATGAACCCAATTGGCAGCTTGCCTCTTATCTCACTGCCTGTCCGTGCTTATTTTCCTAAAAAAAAATCAAGACTGCTGCAAAGGAGCATGGGGACAAGGTGAAGCCTTGCAGCTCTGCACCCATAAACTCATGAGCAGGTGCTTTTGGGGGGCTTCTGCTTCCATCTCCCCATGTCAACCAGGCTGGGCAGCACCATCCCCTGTGCTTTGCTGCTCTATTTTAAGTCCTTCAAGTAACAGGGACTCAGGTCATGAGTATTCATCTGCAAAACCCTTCACTGCATAAACAGCATTTAGTCCCTTGGGGATGTCTAATGGGGAGGAAAGCAATGAAAGCCAGGCACAGAGCAGGAGGGACACAACTGCAGAAGCAAGCTGGCCATCCTGGGAGCTGGAGCATCACCTTAGTGGGGAGGGAACAAAACCAAGAGCCCTTCACACAGCCGGGATCCTGCTCAGGGCAGTCACCTACCAGGGGTGTTTGTGGCCATGGGACGGCAGGGCACAGCATCTGCTTTTATGTACGTGGTGCCCATGGGTGAACCCGGCACAGACCCTGAGCCTTCCCTGCTCCCCTCCTCTCCGCAGCTCCTGGGACAGTGGTTCTACATCACTGGTGCCTCCACGTACCAGCCTCACCTGGAGGAGTTTAAGGTGGTGAAATATTCAACTTTTTCCTTCTTTCCTGGCAGCCATGAGGACGAGCTCAACGTTACCGAAAGCATGAGACTGTAAGGACAGGGATTCACCCCCTCACCCCTGTCCCTGGGGCCATTTCCACCCACTGGTACCATCCTCCGGGCTGAGACACCTCCGCAAATTTGGGGCTGGAGAGCAGCTATGCCAAATTAATTTAAGCTCTGCAGCCTGGCTCGAGTTCTGAATCCCTTGGGTTTGGTTGGGGCAGTTTGGGGGGTATTTGCCCCATCTGACCTCTCTGCCCCACAGGAACGAGACATGCGTGGTGAAGAACGCCAAGATCCAGATCTTTTGGCACAACTCCACCCTGGTGCACGGTAAAGCCCCGACCATGGGGCTGGAAGGTGGGGGGGGCGCGAGGGGGACCGCAGCTGCACCCTCCCACTTCTGCCCCCCAGTATTTGGCACCCTGAGCCCCTGGCACCAGGTCCCTTTACACCTAATAGCATGTCTGGAGGTGGGGGGAAAAAGTTTCCCCTACCCCATGCAACAGGTACAGCAGTACTGTGGGACCAGACTGGTCCCCACTGGGACGAGTCTCCCAGGGCAAAGGGGATGAGCAGCCAGCACCGCACTGCCGGCTCTGCCCAGGCTGAGCCCCAGCACAGGGTGACACTAACAGGGGACCCTGCTCTCTCCATGCCTTTCAGTCGATGACCAGGTGGCTTCCCCAGCCAAACTGATCCAAAGCGACAAGGACCTGCTGATCCTGAAGAACCTCTTCAATGACAGCTTCCTGAGTTTGAGCCTCTCGGGTGAGTGGATGCTGCCCCGGACCTGCAGCGCATGTCCCTGCCTGGGGACACACCGATGGGCATAGGCATCCCCAGCCCTCGCAGGCAGAGCAAAAAGCCCCTTTTCCCCCAATACAGAGAGGGAAAAGGTGCGGACAGGCAGGTAGCGAGCTCCCCATCCACATCACAGGGACCACCAAGGAGCAAAGCACCCCCTAAAACTACATTTCGTTTTCCTCCTTCTCCTTTTACCACCCCATTTCTTCAACAGCGCGGACACCCAATGTAACCAAAGAACAACTGGAGGAGTTCAAAGCCCACCTGCACTGCCTGGGATTCACTGAGGAGGACATGTTCTACGCATCCGAAAAGGTCTGAACCCCTCCCCAAGGTGGGCGAGCCCCTGCCTGGGCCAGATCCTGCCACTGGCTGAGACAGGGGTCCCAGAGGGGATGCAAGATTGGTTCCCCACCATGGCTGCCCCTCTGTGCATCCCATCTCCTCCCTGAGCATCCACCCCGGCTCTTGGGGCAGTTTTGGGGTGAGGGGGCACCAATGGTCACTCTCCCCCTCTCCTGCAGGCCGCCTGTCCCCTGCCTGAGGAGAAGATGGATGAAGGCGACACAGAGCCGTAGCTGGGGTAACCCCCACGGGCCGGGTCAGCGGCTCCATCCTCATCCTCCTCCAGCCCCTCCATGGGGACATCCCCACTTGCCAGCCCCAGCCAGGCTCAGCTCAGCCTCAGGATTTTCTATTGAGGTTCCCAATAGAACCCAGTTCCCCTGTTCTCGCCTGGGCCCAAAATAAAGCCCTGTGTTACAGCCATCCGCCACTCCTGCTGCATATTCACCGGGAGCATGGGCAGGACACCCTCCTGCCTGCCCTGCCTATGATGCCGCATCTCCAAACCTGCCAAGACGCATGAAAAGCCCCAGACAAAACCCTGCTGGGGCCGAGCATGGCAGTGGGCACAGAGATGATCATCCATCCCTCCAGCTAGCTCCATGGTGGCACAGGACCCTCCCAGCCACCTCACCTGGCAGGTCCCCTCCAGCCATGGGGCATCGGGATGCCAGCACCTACCCATCATCCCTGACCCCATGGGGATACGCACACACCCACCGGCCCCTTTGCGTTTCCTCCACCATGACTCAAACCAACCAAGGCAGTTTTAGCACCCAAACATCCCACCCTGAATTTTCAAGCCAAATCCCATAAGGATTTGTGCAGGGGTCACAGCAGGTTGGGGTGACATTGCGCCTTCCCCAGGTGTCTCTGACCAGAGGAAGGAGGAGAGGATGGGAAAAACCAACACCCAGGGCCAGACCAAGGGACTTGGGGATGCTCTGCTACCAAAGGGGAAAAGGCAAACAGAAATAAAGCCAGAAAAGCAGGTCCTGCCCTGCCTGGTGGCACAGGGATGGGAGCAGGACAGGGGGTTTGTGGGAGCCACCACAGGGGATGTGTCCAGCAGGACCAGGGTGACCTCCTGGGGCCCTTTCAGCCCCATTTTAATGGTCTGTTTTGGCAGGGAGGAGGAAAACACCTCCCAGCCCAGGAAGAAGGTGGCTCTTTGAAGCCCCCCAGGCTTCACCCAAGGTGGAGGGTGGCTGCGCCCCAGCCAGCGCCAGGATGGGGGACTGCACAGTGCCTCATTTGTGGAGCAAGAGGGAACTACGGTGACTGCTCATGGGGAAGAAAACAGGCATATTTAGGGCAGATTTTAGTTTTAAATGCAGCAAGTGCATTGCCCCCATCATCTCCGGCCACGTCGACAGCCTGCAGCTGTTGATGTTTGCCGCCAGCAGCCGCAGCCAAGGCCAGGGCAAGCACGAAGCTTGGTGCCGGGCACGCGGCTCTTCTCTGGGCAATGTCCCCAAAAGGTGCTGGTTGCGTCACCACCACAGAGCCAGCAGCCTGTCCCCTCCCGCAGGGCTGCAAAAGCAAACAGCCGAGCGAGTGAGTCTGTCTGTCCGGAGCTTCGCTTGCTCTCAGGCAGCCATGGCCGCGGCCGGGGCTGCTGCCGTCCTTGGCCTCACAGTGCTGCTGTCCGCAGCCGCCTTCCCCTGCAGAGCCCCACACCCGCAGCACCCGGACAACACCACAGCATTGAAGGTAGGGGAGACCTGAGCCCTGGGGGGGATGCCCCACTCCTGCAATGAGTTTGTGGGTGCTCTGCTATGCCTCACTGTCCCCTGGGAAAGGGGGAAACCCTCCCTTGCCCCCTTGACACATCTGCCGAGGAGCTCTCAGCAAAACATCTGCAACAAACGGGAAACGTTTGCTTTCCAAAACACACTCAGTTTTCTCATGGTCCCCCAGCAACCTCAAAAGAAGCGGCGGCTCGCTGGGGGTTTTTTTGGTGCAAATTCCCCCATGGCAGCGCAGGGCTGTCCTGGCCCTGCCGCACCACACAGGGGGCACCAGAGCCAACACCAGCACTGTTTCTCAATTGCCACGTTCATCTAGGTTTTTTTCCTCCATGCTTTTGCACAGGTTTCATTTTGTTGCTGCCAGTGCAGTGCAAGAGCGAGAACTAGCAGAGGCCTGGGGTCAAAAATAACAATTTTGCCATGCAGAGGGTGGAAATCTCCTCCCCAAAGCTCTCTCTGCAAAGCCAAAATCTCTCACCACCCTGCCCCTCTCTCCCTGCAGCTGCTGGGGACGTGGCTGTACGTGGCCGGGGCCGCCCAGTTCCCCCAGCACCTCCTGGAGATGCTGCTCATCGACCACGGCCACCTCCACGTGGAGCCCCACGCCAGCGACTGGGAGCTGCTCATGACCCAGCACGTGGCCGTGTAAGATGCAACCCTCGGGTCTCTCTGCCCTGAACCATCTCCTCCCACATGCTGCCACCCCCACCACTGTTTCAACACAAGATACCAGCATGGTTTCAGACTGGTTTTCCCAAGGAGAGAGTCCCCCTGGATGCTCTTTGCATACTCTCCCCTTCCTTCTCTTCCTCATCCCTTCTTTTATTTATTTATTGCAACAGCCCCCATGTTTAGGCAAATTTTGCAGGGCGTAGAGCTCTTGCATGCACCAACCCCTGAAGGAGTGGAGGATGCGGGACACAAGCAAGGAGAAGACCTTTCCCGAGGTCCCTGCGCTACGGCTGCTAACCCAGCCAGGCACCAAAAGCCGTTTCCCCCCTCCAGGGTCAGACTTTAAGGGGATTAATTTTTCTGGGCCAACACAGGCAGCTCTTTGCAATTTCAGTTATTTTGGGGTGGAAAACATCTTGGCACCAAGGAACCCTTGAGCAGGCCAGGGCAAGGCTGGGACCATGAGCTGCAGGTGGAGGTCAGACAAATACACGGGAGAAATGGCTTAATTTTAGCAGTGAGAGCAGGTAACCCTGCGGAGGAGCTGGCACAGCCAGGTTCCCCTCCCATGGCTAGGGGCACCTGCTGTGGCTTTGCTGGTCCTTCCCAGCCTGTGGTGGGGGGTCTTCGCTCTCCTTCCCCACCTCACTCCCTTCCCCTCTCTCCCTCTCCAGGGGGAACCAATGTCTTACCAACAACTCCACCTACTTTGAAATCACCACCAGTAACACCACGCTGGTGAAGCACGGTGAGCAGCGCTGGCGGGCGCAGCCTTCGGGGTTATCACCTAGTCGCATTTTTTGGAAGGGCTGAGACATATAAAGGGCTCATTTCAATGTTTTACATCATCTGACACATTTTATTCCCGGGTCACTTTGACCATTTGAAGCCTTGGTGGACTCCAAACAGCTCCCCAGGGCTGGGGGCACCCTGGGTCTAAACCCCACAAAGCAATGCCATGCTGGGAGCAAGCAGCAAACGTGCTCACATTGCAAGGAAGGAAACCACCACATTTGTAAAGTTATTTTGCAATCCCTGTAGGAAAGGAGAGCAACATTTATGGCAGGTTTCAGCTCTGAAATCCTTTCCTCCTTCCCGAGGAAAGAGGGTGAGCCATTTGGGGTGGGAATTGCAAACCTGCCAAGATGGCATTGCTGCAAGCAGGGGCAGTTGATCTACACTTCTGCAGCTCCCCCTGCTCGTACGCCGAGCACCAGCAAGCTGTGCCATCCAGCAGATTGCAACTGTAGGACGGGAGCTGGGTGGCTTTGGCTCCTTCACACCCCAGGCCCACATTTAAGAAATACAATTCAAATAAACCAAGAGCCAAACAACTTGCACCACGTCAGAACCCAAGGACTACAGGCGTTGCCCACACCCAGGCAGCAGTTTATCAGTGCTACAACACTGAAAATCTGAATATTGTGGCTGTTCCCAACCCCAATTCTGTTCTCTCAAAGCCAAGACCCATCAAACCGTGGGGATGCTGATGAACACCAGCTCTGAAGACATTTTACTCATCCAGTACCAACTGCAGATGGAAAGGACGTATTCGGCACTGTATCTCTACGGTATGCAAATTCCATCATAAAGTAACTTAAAGCTATCATGGGGCACCAAAACACACATACAAAATTATCAGCTACAACCACGCAGCAACTTGGCTTTGCCAACAGTCAGTGATTTTCCTGAGACCGCTGCTGCAGAGGTCACGGGAGTATTTACAAATCACATTAAAACCTAAGTTTCTTGGCAGAGCAGAAAGACCAAGTTAAAGACAAAACCCACTTATGCCATAAATATTCAAAGAACAGGAAGCAAATACAGTTCAGCATTGATATCATCGTAAAATCTCAATATTTTCAAGCCAATAATAATTCTTCAGTACTTACCTCCCAGGGCAGAGCACGTGGCTTTGCAGTACTGGCACAGGCAAAACCGATCAGATCTACCCACAGCCCCATAAAGCAGCATTTTAGTTCTTGATAAGGCTTCCCATTACCCTTCCAAGCTGCAAAGCAGTTGCTTAAGAGGGTTTGAAGACGCATATAGAAAACTGCCTCCATATTCAGCCTCAGTCCCTCATGATGCCCCTGGAGTATCAGACTCTCCTGCAACCCCTTAAAGCAGACAGGACCAGAGCTAACTGGGGAGAGGGTTAAAAAAAAAAAAAGTGATGCCCAAGGTTGGCTTTGTTCAGGTGTATTCACCACGGGGGCTGAGAGACCCCAACAGAGTCCACCTCTGCAGCAAGCGTTGGTTGGAGCACAGGGAAGGGATGCAGCATTAGTGGCCACTGGTCCCTATTTAATGCCTGACAAATACTTCTCCCTTCGCAGCCCGAAACCTGAGCATGAGCACAGCCCACCAGGAAGAGTTCAAGCACCACACCAAGTGCCTGGGGCTGAGCGAAGAGGAGATCGTGTATGCACCATGGAAAACAGTACGTGGCTGCTTGCAGGTCAGCGAGGGTCAGTAGAGCCGCCATAGCCCCCACCCCAGGCTGTAGCTCCAGCTGCCAAACCAGGTTCTTAGAGAGAGACTTTCAAGGTGGTAGAAACTATTTAGGAGACTAAGTAAAGGCAGGCTTTCTTCAACAGCGATGGTGGTTTAAAATAACACACACACCCCCACAGATGCATGACTCCCTAAAGCAAATACTTGCACCCGAGCATCTCCAGTGGGAAACCCGGTAACTGCCTGCCCCCTCCTGCCAGGGGGGAGATAGCTAAAGCATGGGATTTTTGCCCCAAAATTCCTGATCTTGCCCTGAAATTTCTCATTTTGCCCCCCACCAGGAGCTGCAGCAAGGGGCAGGAGGGGCCGGTGCCCTGCGGCACTGCACAGCCCTGCTTCAGCTGAAGCTACAGCAATTTAAACCCCTAAAATCCTCAGATTGTTCTCAGATTGGGATTTGCTTTTCTGGCACCCTGAGGTGCTGCATGATGAGCGGGTTCACAGCCTGGCTGGCTGTAAATGGGTTCAGGAAGATTGCTCAAGCTAGTCCTCCTCCCATCCCAGCTTGGGGATGTCCAGCACAGAAGCTCCTTTTGGGCTGTGGTCCGGCCCTGAGCTCCCGGCCCCCCAGGACATCAGGAAAGAGGCAACACCATCCACTCCTATAAAAACAGACTTCTTCCTTTAGCTTTTCCATCAAAACATTAACCAGACCCAGCCCTAGCCCTAACCTCTGCCACCTGATTTAGGACATTTTATCCTGCATATGACCCAGTCCCCAAACCAGCTTGATGGGGCTCCCTTTTGCAAAGTGGGGGGTGAAAAAATATCTTACCTCATCCTGTCCTGGCCATCCATTCCTGTCCTGGCCATCCACTTGTCCACAGCAGGAGACTCCGAGCTTCCAGAGGTGTCCACAACCCCACTCCAAGCTGCCAGACTGGACCCGATATAGCCCCCAACATCCCCCAGCCTCAGCATACTGATTTTAGAAACATTCCCCCCAGGTTCAGGGGGACAGGGACACAGGCACAGGCTGAAACCCTCCTGGTGGGGCAGGGGCAGGTCTCCTCTCCCCATTAGGCAACAGGCAGCACCTGGGAGGCAGGTCCCAGCTCCCCCAGCTTAACAGCTGGATCACATTTAAATTTGGGCAGGACAAATTACATTTAGAGAAAGCCAAGGTGAGTGGAATAAGCCAGAACTGTTTGTCCTTACAAGCCCTGGTGCAATCGCTGTCAGCAGAGAAGGGTTTCATGCCCAGCCGAGAGGCAGGACACCACATCTGAAGAGTAAAATAAAACCGATTAAACAAACACAGAAGAGATTTTGGGGACCTTTGTCATCAGGCTCAAAGAGACAGATGTGAACAGAGCACCAGTGCAGAGACCCACATACCCCTGCATCAGTCCAAGGCATTGGCAGAGCCTAAACCACACCAATTCTGAGTGCCTGGGTAGCACAAGCTTTTTATTTCTCAAAAAGATTGAATACCCCTTTCCTTCAGAGCACACTTACTGACCCACCAGGGTAGCATAGCTTTGCTCCAGAAACCTTGTTTCCTCTTTACTGGACAGGCGTGGAAAACGGTACCAGCAGCAGCTCAGCACCCCGACAAGCAGTGTCCATGATTGGGGCAGCATCGGGAAGCCACTAGCTTCTCTAGACCTTCTTAGACTTATAGTAGGATAAAAAGGAAAAGAAAAAAACATCTCGCTTCAGTAAATTCTCTCCTGCCGGTGCACTGGCAGTTTCACTTATCCCATCCTTGTTGTTTTGGAAGGAGCTGTGTCAAGTGAAAGACATCGAAGAAGGAAACAACCCTTGCATGGACCCCGTGGCTGCAGTCACAGCATCGCCTCCTCCAGGTACCCACCAGCCTGGGAGCACGGGTAACTGATGCCATGTTAGGCAATAAATGTTTT
This sequence comes from Anhinga rufa, assembly GCA_013400875.1. Taxonomy (NCBI): domain Eukaryota; kingdom Metazoa; phylum Chordata; class Aves; order Suliformes; family Anhingidae; genus Anhinga; species Anhinga rufa. The sequence continues at coordinate 24,637 of VZTV01008739.1, forward strand.
CCTCAGATTTGATTCATTTTGTTGCCAAGATGCTGGAGAGCAGGTTCTTGAAGAGATGAGAAGCACGGCTTGCAAAAGGTAATTGAACACCCAATTCACCTTGTGTGTCATTCAGATAGGACTTGGGGAAAGTCAACCTTAAGCAATCCAGGATGCAAGATAAGGTGACACGTGGAAGCTTTTTCAGCGCTGAGTCCGCTCAGCTTCGAGGCAAGCTTTCAAGAGAGCTCTACTAAAAAAGCAGTACTTAAATGAAGCAGTAATAGAGGCTAACCAGAAGAGGGCAATCATTAACCATTTTAAATGAGTGTGCCAAGCACTGAATGCTTAATAGGAATGTATAGAAGGCTAGAAACTTATCTCACACTGTAGTTTGAGAGGAAGAGGGTGCTTAGCTAGAAGCAACCACCCAGTTCTCATGAAAGCAGCTTGGCTGACAGAAGTAGCCCGGCTGGGGAAGATGTTCCTGCCCAAACCCTTTGGACTAGGCAAGAGTTTCCCGATAATGTTCCTCCACAGCAAGGTTTGCAACATAATATGACAACACTGGAAAATCATCCTCCTGCCAGAGAGGGACAGGGTGCTAACCCAACCCAGGCTGGATTTTTACTTCCCCGGAGAAAAGAAGTCATGTTTCCTCATTTCCCAATAAGCTTGGCAGCCTGGAGGTGAGAAGGTTCGAGTGCCAACATTCACATGTCTCTGGTACACCCCCGCACACATCCCTTACCACACCCCCAGCCCCAAAGGGAGGAAAGCACTGTGAAAGCAGGGGGAGTTTAAAAAGAGACTGCTTTTGCTGCGTGTCTGGAAAGTAATTCAGTCTCAGCTCTAACCTAGTAATTAAGCACTGAAAATATCTCTCTCCCTTAAAAAGGAAGAAAAGGAGAAAAGCTGGAGGGTACACAGCGAAGAAGAGAGCCCTGCTCCTCCCTCTGCAGCACCAGGGTGCCTCGTCCCTGTAAGGCACCGTTTACTGGGCAGCGTTTCAGTGTCGAGCCTTTGGCCCAACTCCTGTAGTAAAAATCAATTTTACAAGGTCATGTACAGCCAATTCCCTCCTGGTCTCAGGGCACAGGTACCTGGCCAGCCCTTGCTTCAGACACATCTTTATCAGCTTGTGATACAAAACATAACCCCTCCCNGTAGGAGAGGGCAGCACTGAGGGAGGGGATGTGGGCAGCCTTGGGCACTGCAGTCGAAGAGCATCAATAAGCTTCTCAGCTGACACCGCTGCAAAGCAGTGGCTCAGATTACAAGGATCCAGACTTTATGAGTAGATTTACAGCTGAATAAAAGCCCTGAGTTACAGTCAGAGACATAAGGAAACCAACAAACCCAGTCTGGCCCCCACAGCAAGTTTTGTTAACCAAATCAGAAGCCACTTGCCCTACCAGCTATGGTTCCTGAATGACCTTCAAGGAGAGTTCCTGGTTAGTTTTTCATTTGTTGAAGAAAACATTGTACAAAGCCTTTATTTCAAAAGCCCTATAAACCAGGTTACTTTAAAAGTGTAACTGGACTGCAGTTTCCAGCTTTTCTGGGAAACTCACTTCTCTGGCAGAGAGTTATGGATACTGCACAGATGAGCAAAGTCCAGCAGCACTCAGACAGAGGTTAACAGTATCTGCACATCCTGGACTCATCACTACCATCATTAGCCTTGAGCTCAGGTTTGCTGGGTTTGCCTCTAAGAATTCTGTTCTCCCAGGTCCTCGTAGGGAAGATCCTTCCCAGTGTCAGTGTCCTTGCTGAGAATCATGCCAGGAAGAGTCTGGCCATGAACAGCACCAATAAACCATATTGGGAAAGAGAAGCAGACACGTGGTATCTCTTTGACAGACCTTTATTAGCAGACTGTTCCCTACATGAAGAATCCGAGTTAGATTTGCATTATAACAATTTGTGGTTACAGCTACAAAGATGGTTGTAATTTTGCATTGATTTTTGCATTCTGATATTCATATTCCCATTAGGCCACACTGGTAGGAAGGAGCCACTGCAGAATTTGTAACGGGCCTCAAGAAAGGGGGGGGGTGGAAAAAAAAAAACATATCACTAATCGATTGGTTAGATTTCCACGTGGTAACTACCGACAGCACTGGATAGCCAAGGCAGAGCCTCACCTGGAAGACTCTCCATGAACCACCAAAATCTGTCAGCAAAAAAGCAGCTGCTGAGTGCTCACAAATCCTTTTCCAATTTCTCACACACTTCTCCACAGTGCCCGTTTGCATGTGAAGAGCACTGGCTCAGCAGCAGGGTCTGCTGATTCAGCCTCAAAGCACAACCGCAGCAGCTTGTGTCCAAGTGCAAGTTTCCTTCCATCTCTCTGGAAACTTGTATTTCCTTTAGTCCCTGAGATTTCTCCCCTCCCCCCCTTACTTAAAAATTCCCCAAGATCGCTCTAAATTAGCCATTGTGACACCCAACGTACACAGACCTTCTACTTCCCAACTTCAGCCACCCACCTGAAATCCTTTCAGCCATGCAGAGAGGCAATTCCAAAATAAGGCAAGCCTCACAATGCACCCTCTCCCCTCCTCCCAAGGTACTACTTCCTCACCAGCTCCCTTCTCTCCTATGGCTTCTTGCTACAGAATTTCTCTGGGCTGAGGTCCTCCAGCAACAACCCCAAACGTGGGAAAGGTAGCTCAAGCCCCAAAGGGAAGGTACGCAAGTGTCTTTAGCATCCCTCCCCACGACTCAGCTGTGTGATGTAGGAGAACAAATAGAGAACTTTTTAAAACAGAAGAAATACAAGCACAGTAACAATATTTAAACAAGTCTATAAAAATAGTCTGACATAACTCTGTTCAAATAAATACAAAATAAATATGCTTTAAGCAGTACAACAGTGGAATGCAACGCTGGTCCATTTTGCCCAAAACGAAAAGTTGGATGAGGATCTCCCAGGCCTCAGAAGCCAGATCCTATCAACTAAAGTAGCCCATAACGCAGTCAGAGAAATTGTAAAGCCATCTCTTTCCCTTAGCCTTATGAAAAGCACCCTTTGAAAGAAAAGCAAGCGTGTCTTCAGGACTGAAAGCTCACCTCTCTCAGTGACAACCAGCCCTTCCTCCCTAACACCCCTTCCCACAGCAGACGTAACTCCTGGCTTGGGGACTCTTTCCCACTAATGCAAACCTGAACGTCAATCTACAAAGAGGTCTAAAGAGATAGATAGCAGCGTAGGCACGAGGTTTGGAAAAGTTCCATCAGCTATCCTCGGCACCAGGCAGAATGGAATTCAGAGGTCCATGCAATGCTGCACAGGGGCTCTCGTGTCGTGCTGGGAGCACAACTGCACAGGAGCTGTGAAATACTGTCCTTAGTTCACTAAAGCCATGCATCAAGGTGCCAGTCTATCCAGGGCTCTCCTGCCTTCCCCTTTCCAAGCCCCTGCTGAGTATAAGACAAGCCAATCCTGGCATGCAAAGGATACAGGCATGCAGGCTCTAGTCTGCTGCTTCTGTTAGTAAGTGCATCTTGTTAGTGGATTTAAGAGACACACTTAAACCTATAAAAAAATAAATAATCCTAATTCTTCATCAGGCTGGCCTAAGTAACCTAAGCCTGACTGGATAAACCACTGCCCACCAGCCCTCAAAACCAGTATAGTTCAAAGTTACATTTCATGTCAAGTCTTGGAAGCAGAACATGAATGTCTCCTACCCAAAGGAATATATGTAAACATGATAACAAGCCTGGTGTGGCAGCAGCTCCTACACAAGGTTTGTACAAATTTAAACAACGGGTAGGAAGTCAAACAACTGAATGGAAAAAGAAGCTCTCTGAATGGAAAAAGAAGCTCTTTCAGCAAGTCAGAAGGTGCTCATCTGCAGGCAAACAGCTCTGTGCACGCAATATGCTGAAAGCGGACCTGTTACCCAAGTCTTTGCTACTCTGCCATACTGCTGGGAACTGACCTCAGCAACTCATGCCTTAAGATTCTCCCAGGAGTTCACCTCCCGGTCTCCCAAAAGGCCCAACAGAAAGGACCACGTGATGGTTTATGTGGAGCTCTGAGTAGCAAGATGGCAAAGGACACCAGAACCTCCCTTTCCCCTTACTGACTCAAACTATCTGAGATTTCACAGCTTTGCTTAGTCAGCTTAGTGTCAACACATTCACAGAATGAGAGATGGCTATACGTCTTGGGATTGCACCCCAAGATTTCAGAGTTTAAAGTCCTCAGCATCTCCTGGTCACCGTGACTGCACGCCTAGAGTCATCTTCAAGTTTTCATAAACCACGTAGCTGATGCTTACAGCTGGGATCACCTTCATAAAGTTTGGCGCCAGACCCCGGTAAAGACCAAATGCTCCCTCTGTCTTCAGAATGTGTTTAAACAGTCCTCTCATCGTCACTTCGGGAGCACCCTCCACTGAAGCTGCAATAGGGAAAGTCACAATAAATAAGGCAGCCTACGTGGTGAAAACACTTTAAAGTAACACCTGTCTCATAGAGCAGTTCTGATTCACGTGCTTCTTGCAGATGTTCACAGACCAAAGGTGCTTCATAGGGGATAGCATCCACCCTTTCAGCAAGCGATGGTGGTGTTGCACATTGCAGCCATTTTCCCAAACTGCTCTGCAGACACCCTTAGCCCAAAACTCCTGATTTGAGCAAAATAGAACCTCTGTCCTGGAGGTGCTTGGCCCAGACGCTAAGGGCAGCACAAAGTCCACTGTCCTCTTGCAGCATGGCAAATAGCCTACTGCTCAGCTGCACAAGCCTGTTAAGGCTGTTGTTTCAATGTTTACACTAGAGGACCTTTATCCTGCTCAGAGACCATGACAGGAGTTCCCACAGTTCCCAGAAGTTCTCACCTTGGGCCTGCATGCGTGTCCTCACAAGAGCCAGTGGGTAACTGGCAAGCTGTCCACAGGTACTGGAGATGGTGCCACAAGCCAGCAGAACAAAGACTCCAGGGTCAGCACTGTTGACAGCATAGCGTTGCAACCAGGCATTTTTTAGTGTCTGGAAGGAACAAAGCAGATGTTAGCAGTGAAGAGGCAATCAAAAGAATATCAGATTACATAAAAGATCTAGCATAAAGGCCCAGAAAGTTATGTGCAAATTCAGCCAGAAGCACTAGGCCTCTCAAATCTTTTTGAGCTACTGCTACTGTAGTGCCTGAGGAAAAATTCCCTTCCTTAATTTTCTGCGGCAATTTTCTCATAAAAAAAAGAAACAAGGGACCATGCACAATGTTGACAAGGAAAGGAGAATGATTGTATTGGATTATCTTTTAGGCCATTTTGGCTAAAAATCCATTTGTGCCCCATAACGCTGATCAGGAAAGCTTTGATAAGTTACTTAAACTCCTGTAGTAACTGACAGGTCTGATAGTGATAAAGCTACACAAGCAGCACAGCTCTACAATAGGTTAAAGGCTTCATACCTCATAGACTGCCAGGTCAATGCCAGCATATGGAATGATTCCTAGCATGTTTGGGATGTAGCCTTTGTAGAAGGCAGCCATTCCTTCCTTCGAAAGGATGTTTTTGGCACAATCCAACATGCCTGAATATTGTCCTGTCTTCCGGAGAGCCATCCGTGTTTTCAGAACCTAGAAGACAAGAATAAATACCATGAAGGCATACAGGAGAATCAACAGGAGAAACATAGACAATGTCATTCTTAAAAGCACGATGGTCAGGACTACAGCAAGTGTCATGCAAGCAGTATTACCTCATATAATCTCTGAGAACCCATTAATTAAGCTCTAACAGTGCTGGTGTTCTACCTACATTTTCCCATCCCAGCACCTTGCCATGAGCCCTCACAGCCACCTGCCTCACCTCCATCGGGTAGATGCTGCTCTGTGCAATGGCCCCAGCCAGAGAACCAGCTAACAGCCTCTCATGAATCCTCAGCATTTCTTGGTCAGTACCAATGAGCCGCTTGATCTGCAGAAGCCAAGAGAGACAG
>VZTV01008748.1:1651-14200 GCA_013400875.1 Anhinga rufa
AGTCCATACTTGCCTGACTGTGGCTAGCTGGCACAGGCAGCTAAACTACCAAAAACCTAATCCCACAAAACCACACAGGGTAAGGGGAGTATGGCCCTCCAAGGACATGGGGAGTGGGGCAGTGGGATCACAGCTTTCATCTGCTGTGAGCTGCTACTTCTGCTTGCCTGTATTGTCCATCTGAATTATAAGCACAGGCTATTTCACTCCTATAGAGTGGCTGAAAACTTTTCAGCCATTACAAGTAAGGTATTAATCTCAGCGTGTAATATACTCCTACTACTAATTACCTGTAGCTCGTAATCAAAAGGGACCTTTGGGGGGTCATCTTTGCAGCTATCTGCAGACTTTTCCCAATTCCCCTACCTGATGAATACCCTAAATGTTTTTATCATGTGCTAGAGGCAAGCTTTTAAAAGACTCCCCCTTCTCCCCAGCTCTCTTGATATTTTAAAAACCATATGATTGTCTAAGGCTTTTGGTTTCAATCTTTNACCTCATAGTTTGGAAAGAAAAACTCTATGTGAATTCTCAAATATGTCTCCATTAACTACTTCCTATTCAGCATGTAAATAGATACTGGCTGTAATCAAAACTAGTTAACTTTCATTCCAAAGTCATACACATTACGAAAATAATAATAATTTAAAAAGATTGATAAAGCCCAGTTAGATCTTAGTAGACTATGATCATCTTTAACTTGGCGTAGTCTAGTGGTCAAGGCAACAGAATAGAAGCCAGGAAAATCTGTGTCTGACAAGAATTTCCTCAGAAAATCATGTAAGCTCTGTATCACAGCTTCTTTATATTTGATGTAGAATTTATACCTGACAAGGTGTTATGAGACATCTATATACAGTATGCATTATTTTGCAGCTCTCCATTTCCTTTCATAGCACCTAAATACTAGTTACATGACTTGGACTCACAGTTTTGTCAAGCTCCTTTACATGTTTTCCAAACAAAACCACCCTTCATTATCTGTTTTTCTTTCTTTGTTGTACTGGAAAAATGAAAAAGGTTAGAGGAACACAGAAAACCTGTTGTATTGAACTTATGGTACCTAGTCCCATTAATGCTTTAATCATCAAAACCATAGTTTTCAGACTGATTTTAAAGAGCTCTTCTCCAAATACTGAGGAGTAAGAGCCCTCAAACATTCAAACCAATGTTCTTCAAACCATGGCATTGCACTGGGGTATTTTTTGCAAAAATGTGTAAAGGTCTGCAAGTTTCATCTGCATATAACACTGCAGAAAGGTGAAGATTTTAGGACTGATTTACCTGAGCATTGCTGATTATTTTGTCTGGATGTATGTGACACTCTCTAGCCAAATCACAGCACCTCTGATTCTCATTATTGCTGTTGTTTCTTTGCAAGGCAGCTGCAGAACCCCTGCTTGCATCCAGCGTTGAAAAAGGTCCCTTGTGCAACTTCACTTAATAACCTCTTAGCTATTTTGTCCTTTCCCTGTCTCTGCTGCCTTCCCTGTCTCTTTCTTCTAGTTCAATCCAGACAACTTCCAACTCATCCCTCAGGCCTTTTGCTTTCTCTTTTGTGAAAATTTTTCCCCCTCTTTCCCTCTTGTGTTTTTTTTTTTTTTAATTTTCTATTTCTTGTGAGAGGCATGGAAGGAGGCTGATGGGAGGTATTAGTCTAGGGAGGTGTTACTGCTGCTGAAGGGAGAAGGTAAAATAGGTGTCACTGAGAAAGATGTTGTGAGTGGATATGACACCATCTCTGGTACTTGGCAGATAGATGGGTGAAGAGCAAAACACTAAACTGTGGCAGCCACAACTATGGAAAAAGCTGCATCAATAAGAGGAAAAAGACTAAATTAATTCTTCTGGAAGCTGATGCACTAGGGTTATGGACAAATTGGAGTAGTCACAACCAAATACACCCCTGTTGCCGTTCTCTTCATACAGCACTTTGGGAATAAAAAAATCCTTGCTAAACCTACAATGATGAGACTCAACAGGTTCTTCGTGGCTTCACAAAAGTCCCTTTTCAGGCCAAATTTATCATCTCTTCATACTCCTTCCTGCTGGCACACTCCTGAGGCAGGAGTAAATAGTCTTAGAGCTCAGTCAGGGCACTTGCTGCATTTGCTAGCCATGTGACCAGGCTGGGTGCCTGTGCATGACCAAGCACCTCCACTTGCCTCACTTGCCCTTCCTGCAGTGCCACAGGATGGATGTCAGACACCTGGGGCACCCTGAGACCTTTCCTCAGAGGCCAAACGTCACCTGCTGAAAAGGCACCTGGCTTTTCTAGGGAAGCCTGAAGAGGAAGTAGTGTGTCTTGAGCATGCCTTCACGTCCCTGCAGCCCTGGGAAGTGTGGATGAGGCCCATTTCACCAGTTCAGAGTGCTGGCCGGCAGCTACTGACACTCTGCAGGACAACGGGAGCCCACAGGTGTTTTAAGAAACCAGCTCAATAAACTTTGAAACCTCTCATTGGGTCTCATTGCTTGTAGAAGACATCCATTTTCCCCAGGACTGGAAAGGGTAGTCAGTTGTGACCTACACCTAGAAAGGGCTAAGATGTTGAATCATATAGTCTCTGAGCATTGAAGTCTGTGCTGGAAGAAAATGTCCAGCCTTGGCATAAAGGAGAGTCTAAGGGAAATACACTGCGAGAAGGGATTGCCAGTACTCATAGAGGGCCAAAGGGTGAGGAGGGGAATAAACAGAGCATTTCAGTGCGGAAATGCTCAGACTTGTCATGATAGTGATTCAGTGGGATTTGCAATGACGGCATATTCTGAGCTCCCTAGGCATTTCTCTTGCATAGGCACTGCGACCTGGCACAGGCTGGTCCTACTCGCTTATCTTACTATTCTTTGCCTAGTTCTTGAAAACTTTACATATGTATAACTGAATGAACAATTTGTTTCTTTTTCTGGAAAGGCATAACTTCTTACACTGGAAAACAGTAGCAATGCAAATGTTAATGGATCACTCTGATCCAATTACTTAGTGTAAGCTTGGATTTAATCTCATTGATAAGAACTAAGAGAGATACTCTGAACTACTCTTCCTTTTTCTTTCTTCCTGTGCTAATTTTTGTCATAACAGACACTGGAAAGCACTAATTTTGCCCCTTTCTCCCAACAGCCATAGCATAAAAACTTAAGTTATTTTAAATGCATTTCCTGTGTTTTATTAGAAGCTCTTCTTCTCCTCTCTGGATGCATATACAATTACATGCAGTTAGTATGGACTAGACAAATACTTAGAGCATAATGTTCCTGTGTAAAAGATTCCCTATAAGTCTGATCCTTCTTGGACATAAGAACAGGCTCTCCAATAAAGAGAAAAGAAAATAAGGGAAGTGTGTGACATAAGGAACTGAACAAACAAAAACTCTGACATGCTAAAAGATGGAGGAGTGAGGAAAAAACAAGTCAAAGACCTCTCCCTTGAAATCTCCCCTAATTGGCAAATCTCTTCTATATCACCATGGTACTGCAGCACCACAAGGAGACAGATGCTCCCTAAAGCAGTCAGCATCCAAACAATTCAGTATATTTCAGGCCAAAGCAAGCAACCTGAATTATGCTAGAAAACTACCCAAACCCCAGAATACTTCATGGTAAACACATGTCATCTGCTTCCTCTTAAAAGCACTATGAAACAGGTGGGAAAAAGAGGGAATTTTTACCATTTTTCAGGGAAGAACTATATAAAACGCAGAAGATAATCAACTCACAGACTTGATCTGAAAGAAAATTTTCCTCTGACACAGACAGAACATGCTGTAAGTGCTCTTGGTCCCTGCTGGCTGTGACCTACTGGACAGCAAAGGAGTAGCGCTCATCCACATCATTACAGTGTGCGCTCGCACAGCAAAGGACAGGCTAGGTCCCTCAGCTGAGGGGTCTGGGACAACCATTGCTACTTCTTTCCCGGTTTCCAGAATTTCCTCAGCCTTAATGCATCTTTGCATGGCAAAGCAAATGTGTGTTTTTTCAAACACAGGACATTTCCTATGTTGAAGCTTGTCTAGAAGAATTTCAGCAAGCTCGGTGAGTGCAAGTCACCTTTGGAGCCCATTCAGCAACATTCATATGTTTCTCCATGCTATTTAATTTACTGCTGTTATCTAAACATTTTAGTAATCCTGGAAATATTTCTGTGTGTTGATTAATTTTGGTGGTTGTAATAATTAATGCCTGCTGGATAAAAGGTATGTCTATAAAGTGCTATATGTTTTTGTGTAGGTAGCTGCATATAGACGCAACCACAGGCATTCAATAATCATAAAAAGAGTATGAATGCTGAATTCAGACCCAATGTGCCTATTGATTAAAATGCCAATAACAGCTATGTATTATAAAAATCAGGGGCATATTGCAAAATTATATACTGAGCACGCAAGTAAACTACTTGCTTAGATTATGTTATTATCCCTGATGAAAGTAGTTCACATAATTGTTCTGTCAAGCAAGTTTTTTACATCGCAAGTTAGAAAAATGTGGGGAAACCTGTTAACCCCACTTGTCTGACCTGTTCCTGTCAGAACTATCTTTAGTTGGAGCTTTGGAAGCAACAAGCCGCATAAAGTCTACGCCCCCTTTCTAGCATTATTATCCCCCCTGCTGTTTTAATTTATGTGTTTAATTTTGGTTTGCTGGGTGCAATATGGCTAATTGCTTGAGAACTGTGCAACCTTATAAGTGAAATTTTGCTTTTATAATTTGTAGCACATCAAGTGTAATAATGTACATTTAATTTCTCAAAAAGATAATTATGCTAATAGAATTATTTGAATAAAAATTCACACTTTATACAGGATAATGTCCTCTACCTCTTAATTTATATTAATGTACGTCTGTAAGGAATTTTTAATAAGCTACTTCAAGCCAGGGCCAGGAAGGGCTAGACAGGAGCAAAGGACTGACAGGTCTTATATGGGACAAAAAGGCATCAGAGAGCTTTGTGGCAAAAGCTGTCAGAAGTGAAGCAGGTATTGGATTTGGATAGATGCTAGAAGATGCAGCAACCAGCCCTGGTCATGTGGGAGGATGTGGTCTTGCTATGTTTAGCTTACAGAGGAAAAATAAGGAAGGAAAAAAAGACACTGCAGGTGAGTAAATGCATTGCATGCAAGCAGGGCTTGCAAGATGCAAGCCTTCGTGCAACAGCCCATCACCTGCCCAAAACGCATGGCACCTAAGCAAGGCCAGTGCCTTGTGAGACTGACCTTCAGCGAACCAGCACTGGGACAGGGCACCCAGCCTCTTCCAGCAGTCTGGAGAGGCTGCAGGTGGATGGAAGGCGCAACAGCAGGAGAGGAACAGCACCTCTCTCAGCCCCAGGGAAAGGCAATTTATTTTTAAGGCCGTTCATTAGGCACCAGTTAGGCATGAGGGCTTGGAATTGGCTCGAGAGGGATTAGTCACCACATGTACTGCTCTCTGATGCCCAGACAGCCTCCATGCCAGACAAAGTCTGTTTCAGCATTTCAGCAGTGTCTGCAGGAGCATTTCTGACCAATAATGAAGGTTTTGGAACTGGGAGGGGCTATACTGAGGCCAGGCTACCCAGTGGGGCTGCTAAGCGGGAGCCCAGCATGGGCCAGTGTCTCATCCCACCATCACCATCCTGGCTGATGCACATCCAGGCCATTCCATGCCCCCAGGTCCTCTGTACACAGCTGAAATACACTGAGAGATGCCTCAAGGACTTTGCTTTTCAAGGATGGGCACCACATTGATTCTCCTGGAGATGTTAGGATTCTTGCTGCATTGGGCAACTCTTTGCTTGCAGCTGGGAAAGCCATGCCTTCAGCTGATCCTCTTGGCATTCAGTCTATAGGAGCCCTACACAAATGAAGTGTTAAAGCATTGTGGCAATGTTTTCTGTATTTTATTTTGGAATAAATCAATTATCAATGTGGCCATGTTTAAAAACATTTGTCTGATCCCCCCTCGCTTCCCAGAGTAAACTTCCGTCCTCTGCCTCTTGCACACATTGCTCAGTGAAAGGCTGGCCACTGGTCTCTGTGAGCATTAAAACGCACTGAAATCTTGTGCGGCAGTATACAGTTATTGCTTTTAAAATTGTGCTGTTGGGGGTTTCCAGTGTTGAGTATTGCATTCGTAGTAATTCCCTAGCCTTGCAATGAGGAAACTATTGCAAATCCTTCGTGAACTGCTTAAACAGGGAAGTATGATATGTGAAAGTTTCTAAAGGTGGTGACTTTCATACTAGATTAATATAAAATACCATGATTAATGCCTAGACTGTCAGTTCATATTTTCTCCCTTAATTACTTCAGGACTTTTTTTTATATGCCATAAGTATATTTATAGGTGATAAAAGAGCAGGACTGGCAGCCTAAGCGCTTGAAAAACTATTTATCCATGGACAGGGTGTAGTTATGAGCGGCAGGTTTTGCAAAATGCCTCTGTGTTTCTTCCCGTTACCAATGTGCTTGTCTTCCTTCTCCTTCTGCACTAAGTTAATCATCCACAGGGCTGGTGATTTCAAGGTCACAAATAAGGAGACACTTTTTGCAGTGTCTCCTTTTTGCTAGAAAAGAGGGGGGACTGAGGTCAAGCCTATTCATTTCGCAAATGCTGGCCAACATTAATATCTGAATACTTTCCTGATTTCCTCTTTTAGGTACGGGAAATAGCTTTAATATCTTGGATACCACAATGTGGTAGCTATTGCCTTTTAATGTTGATCCCTATAGGCCATCAATCCCTAACTAGTGTTACTACTTACTGAAACTGAGATGGTTTCAAACTGAGATTTATAGGTAAAAGACTCCCCGTCTTCTGACTAATTCTTTGAGTTGTATGGTTCCACTTCATTTTTTAAATTCCTTGGGCCATCAACTACCACTGATTTGATTGGGGAGTACTTAAAAAAATTATTGGATGATATGGCCTCATATTTCTTTTATGGAGTTGAGTTACTTAATATTGTCAGAACACTTTTTTTCTTTGAGACTTGCTCTTTTTTTGTTGTTTTGTTTTCCTTTGATATCTTTAAATATAAAGTGCCTTATAAGTGGGGAAGAGAGAACAAGTTTGTATGAAATAAAAATGGCTATGGATCTTCACTGAAAACACCTATTGAGGCTATTTTTACTTTCATTGCTGAGTTTTGCAGTATAAACAGATTACAATAAACAGAATACAAAGAGGTGATAGCATTATTATTATTATTTATACAGCACCATAAATGTGCATTCTGCTTAACAGACAAATAAAAGACATCTCAGGAGATCACTTCAAGTTCAACTTCAGCATAAAGTACAACTTTCTCCTGAACATTTCCTTTTTTCACAGTTGCAAAGAACAAATGTTTGAGACTGGAGTGCATTAAACTGAGGAACTGAAATCCTTATGTAGGCTCGAAAAGAAAGCTATTTGATCGCACTGCTTAAATGTATAGGTCAAAACTCCCTCTCTGATAAAAATTCTCATGACTGCATTGGAGGCCAGAGCTCACCCAATGTTCCCATCAAAACTGCTCAAGTCCAGGAGTGCCCTGAACTTTTGAAAATAAAGCAGATTTTTTATGTTTTTAAAGGTGATGCCTCACTGTAGGTCATTACACCTCACAAAAACTGTTGTAATGTATCAAATTCTGCATTAAGCAGAGCACTCACTTTCAATCTTTTAAAAAATGTTATCCTTTAATATTTTAAAGAGTGTAAACACTGAAGTGGCCCAAGCCTAGAGAAGCTCTGTGAGGAAGGAAAATCTTGGAGATTGAACAGATTTAGAAACCCCAGTTGGAGCACTGATCTGAGTGATGAAAGACAGTTGTGTAAGCCTGTCTCCCAAGGTGTTGAGAAGATGTACGCACACTGCTGTTGCTCATAGACATGAGCTGGGAGGCACAGGAATGCAGGGAAGAATCCACTCCAGAGGAACAAAATATTCCAAATGAACAGTTTCAAAGTAAATTCACTGAAAAAATTAACCAAGTAACACAACAAATTAATTAAAATAATGCTTTAAAAATGCTAATTAAAATAAATGTCTTTCTAGTATAACGTTTACATATTTCTGAGGGAGGAAAGAATATTTGTCAGAAACATTTGTAAATTACAAGCAATAAGAAACACTGGCAGGTGTCAAGTCTGTTAGGGATAAATCATGGCCAAAATTCAGATGTTAATCAGGAAGGAACATGTATTTCAGTGTATCTGCAGCTAAGATCTTTGGCAAGACATGAAGTTTTTGTGTGCCAGAGGGACATCTCCTCAGAGGAAAGCCTTTCTTTTATAGCTTAATTTTTAATATAAAACCACATTAATACAAATATGGCAAGCAGATTTATCTTAATCTCTGGGCAAACTGGGCAGTACTTCTAGATAGCCTTTTTCAATACCTGTGGGAATTCACCCGACCAAAAGAAACAACTTCCATGCCCTTTTCATAGTCAATAGGGAGAAATAGTCAACTTTATAGTACAGTTGGTCTCATCTGAAGTCAACATCTGATCAAATGAACTGTGTGCTGCGAGTGTCTATTTCGCTCTGCTGTGCACAGAACATCTAGCTTAGATGCAGACATTGGCATTGAGGATGGCTAACACACACCGAGGAGGAAGATCCCCAACTTTGTGCCTGCAGAAAGATGTCTCCCTGGTGCCACTGCTGGGGCACTGAACAGTTACTGCAGCAGCAAGCAATGAGAAATAACACCCCAATAAGAATATCACCCTAGTTATTCAGCTTTTCATCTTTACACAAAGGTAAATCCAAGTCAAAACCTTTCCCCTGAATAAAAATATTCAGAGCACGTCCCCAGAGCCACACTTTATCCGTTGTCCCTGTTTACTCACATAGATGTCATAGGAATGCTGAAGACTACTGCCTGGATTTTTGTAGCTCCCCTAAACATGAAAGCACGTTATTCTTTCTAATCTTCACTATCAACTAGCTAAGGGTTCCTGAAGTCCAAGGTAAGAAATGATGGAGGATAGACTTCAATACAGTATAAATCTGTACCAGAGAACAGGAGTACTGCATTTTTCTGTGCAAGAGTTTGTTCTGAGCATATGCACCACCCATGTCCTGAACTCTCCACAAACTGTAGGAGTATACAGAGGGTGCTCCATTTTGGCACTGCAGAAATCTTCTGGAAACCTGTGCTTGTCTTTAAGTCATGAACAAAAATTGATTTGTGAAGTCTGTGTCAAATGCTTCATTTTCAGTAGGAATATTACCTATTTTTTAAGTTGAAGAAAAAAGAGCAAAAGTCATATAATTCTCACATCCAAGTAAGACCTGACATACTTTCAAGTCAATACGAATGGTAACAAAGATGTTTTAGCACTGCATTATATTCTCAAATTGCAAAAATTAGTGGACTGGAAATGTGTATCATTCCAGATCTATACAGATAACAGGGCCTTTGGTTCTCAACTGTTTATCCATAACAATTTCAACCACTTCAGAGTTTGGGAATTCGTCCTTTTCTATTGGTTTGAACCAGGGGTTAGGAAATGACCCTACTGGAAAAAAAGTCTTGTCTCCTGTGAATTCACTAGGACTGTTGTAGTCAGTCATGGCTGAAGTGGGGTTTCCCTGATTGTCTAAACCAACTAGAAGCAAATAGCAGCAGCCTGACAGAAATTTTGATAAAACTAAAGAGAATATTTCTCTTCCAGGGATTAGAAAGCACTGAAGCCAATTCTGTTGAACTGGAGCCCACCTTCTGACATACTTTGCAGTCCTTCCCAGTGTGATCACTGATTTCAAATGCCACCTGAAAACACTGTAGGATGGTATCCAAAAAAGGGGAGGATCTGGTATACCTGGCTGACATTTATTATTACAGTCCGATGTCTGAGCAAATGCTGTTGGACACAGTCCTTTTTCTGACCTGAAAAATAAGATCAGGAAGATTATAAAGCAATTCCAATGAGGGAAATAAAAATTGCCCCAAATGTTTTGTTTTAAAAGTCTCAATCAACAAATAGCCTCTAAATCAACAAACGGACCCTAAAGCTGTTTGAAAGCCTAATACAAAATTCCTGTTTAAGGGCTAAAGGGAATTTCTCTTTTGTGTATGGAAAGGGGTTCAGCTAGTGTCTCAAGTTCTGCTCCAGGTGGTTTTAAAACTGACTATTTTAGATCTACTTTACCTTGATAATCCTTCCCAAGACTATCAGGGAAGAGGTCTGGGTGCTCTGAGGATTCAGAGATAAAAAGAAGCCTCCAAAGTGGTCTTAGTGCTCACTTCAGCTGCCTCTGGCGTTCATCCAGCAAAGCACTTAAATCTGTTCTTTGCTTTGAAATTGGCTTGGTGATGTCAACAGGGCTTCTCATGTATCTGCGGTTAAATACCAGTATAAATTATTATTTAGATCTAACTCCTCTGCATCAAGGTTTGAAGTACCCACAGTAGTCACTGTAAGGGAGGGCCTTCTTTTATGTTGCTGGTGATCACATTAACAAGTTACTTTTCCCTTTCACAAATACCCTGGCATTTGGCTTGCCGCATAATGCTCTGGTTCAGGCTCAAAAGCTTCTCTGGCCCAAACTCTTCTCTCTCAATATTGCATTTGTACAGCCCATTGTCAACCCGTTCAAACACCTTCTTGGTACCCACACAGATTTACTGCAAAAGCCTGTGCCCACCGCTGAGGAGATCTGACCCTCAGTAAAGCCAGCATGGCTTTTACCGATTAAAGAATAACTCACCTTCTCTACCTTTGCCCTTCAGTTTCTCCTAGAAATCCTTTTGTCCTTAATAGAGAAATGTCTACATGATGAAACAAAGCACAGTCTTCTGGTGACCCTTGTTTGAGTAGAAATCTAATAGCTGTCTTGCAAGCTGGGGAACCACCTTTCCTTTTTTTTCTTTAGAACTTTGTAAAACCTAATTGGAAAGCAATCACAGCCCAGCACTTTATAGACTTTCACATTTCAATAGCAAACAATTTTTTTCCACATTCAAGAGGCTCATCCTGGGCAATTTGCTCCTTTTCATAGAAGGTAGGTGGTTTGATCTTGGTTACAGAGAAGGCTACAGTATATCACTTTTATTACCTGCTTTATATGAGAATAAATGTTTTATAAAAGTTCTGAAAATAATTTCTTATGTCAGGAAGGGTGAAACTTAGTTCTAGTACTCAAGATGCTTTAATTAGTTTTCCCTGAATCTGTTTTCTCAGTTGTCTCACTACAACTGGATCAGTTTTATTACCCTGAAGAAATAATTTGCTCTTATTAAGACCAAGTACTCTGTTCTATAATTTAATACTTTACATTCATCTTTAACATTAAAAGGCCTGAGCCAAAGTTCACTGAAATCAATGGAAAGTCTTCTAGGGACACAAAAGGTCTTTGGATCCTTTTAAGGGAGTTTAGTCTGAAGAAGCATCTGTACCGCAGTTATTATGTGCAGCATGTCTAACGGATATTATTAGAGGTGTAACTATGGTAGTACAGGGCTCTGTGGGGCCAAATGGTAAGTATTTATGCAACTCTTTGAGCAGGTGGGACTTTTTTTAGTCTGAGCTGAGTTTTTTGCTGCCATGGTTACATTACCAGAAATACCCGCCCTAGTTAGCTTAAATTTAGCTTGCGTATGGTTACACAAGTTGAAGTCACTCCAGTATAGACATATTTCGTCTCCCTAGAGGTTTCTTGTGTTATAGTGATATGGTTTCATCCCTTAAATCAGAGATCTATCTCTGTCTGGTTTTGCTTCATCACTGGCTGGATCATGCTCCTGCTCATCAGCAGTCACCTGTAACAGAGAGTCTTCTCTAGCAGTATTTTCAGTTACAAACTAATTTCTTCTTTCATTACTTGAAAAGGTTTTGATACTGCTTCTTTTCTGATAGGTAAATTTTTTCCTAGCCACCTGTGTTTCCCTGGAGGATCTGCTAATAACACTACATTAATCCCTAGATGCATTATAGCATGGTTCAGCACCGTTATATTGGCAAGTGAGCCAGAAGAACCCTTCTAGCTCAGTTCCTTAGAGACTGAATAAAAAAAGTCATCCTAGAACTACACTGATATTAGGCAGTATAAAAATTGTGTTATGTGGTGGAAGCATTATTTTCCTCCAATAGTCAGGCCTAAAGCTTAACAAACTTATTTTAGAAGTGTCCAAAATGCCTACTTATTCGCCTGAGAGTCCTGAAGTTCTATTCTAATTTCAGGAGAACAATTAAAATCCTACAATAAGCACCTTAAATATTAATTGAACAAGAGAGAAAGTCCCTTATTAGGTTCGTTGATATTCAACAAGGGAAAATCTGATGTCTGCAAGCAACATTAAGTATAGTCTGTTTTTGTTAAGGTCTTGTATGTCAAGTTGAAAATACTTCACCATAATCCTGATGTGTCATTATGTGCCAGATCCAAAGCTGGTTCAGACCAAGAAGGGGCTGCCTGATACTTTCAGACTCCTTTACCTTGACTTCAGTCTCCTTGTTTTGGAGCTAAAAACTTGCTCTCTCTAACTTGTCTGTAATGCTCATTTTTTCAAAATGTAATCAAGGTTCCTCAAGGCAGGCAATTTTGTGTCTTCATTTTCTATTGCTTATTTGTTTCAAAA
>VZTV01008750.1:1859-32232 GCA_013400875.1 Anhinga rufa
TTCAGCCCTGTGGTATTTCAACATTCAAAAGATTATGGAAGGCTTGTTTCAAAAATCCGTTCTCCAGTGGTGGGAAAATGGCAAAACTTGGGAACATGTGCACTTTTCTTTTTTTCTGTTAATTATTTTGGCACGATTTATAGGACTAGATCTACAGCTGCCTGTGGTTAAACGCTATTCATTAAAGGTACTGTAAAACAAAGAAAGCCCAAAACACAGATTCTAACGGCTCTGCTGAAAGCAATATTACCATTTTTGATGGTAAATTTGTCTGAAAATTATGTTGTTCTTTTTTAACTTATACATGAATAAATCAAGAGTAACCATATTAAAATCGGTTCAGTAACAATCGCTGGGAGTGATTAGACACCGATACCCTTTGCAATTTGTAAATAATATCATGTCGCTATGTCTCACATCTTATTATCAGAGGGTAGGAATTGTTGCTGTGCCTGAATGCAGGTACTTCAGCACATATCAAACAAGAGTTCAATTAACCACCACACTCTGAAAAGATTTACAAACCCAAGCAAATATAACAAGGATGTCTTATGGAACTCCACCATGTGGTATGTGAAGATTATCTTTCAAATGAACGTTAGGGACCTTCAGTGTGGATGTAATTATTAAATTGTATTGGTTGATCTGAAAATTCAGCAGAGGAACTGCCATGCCTTGGCATTCTAATTATCTTACAGGATTTTTATTTGGTGATTTATGTAGAATCCATCAATCAGAGTTATTTCTGTAAATATAGTGCTCTCTTTCTAGGGAGCCCTGTTGCTTTACGTCCTTCTCAACGTGACGTGGTTTTTCAAAATGGAAGGCTGCTTTTTTAAAAATCTTCAAAGATACCAAACTAATGGGTTTAAAGGACACCAAAAAAAGTTAGGGAAACAGACTGGCAGAGCTCCTTATGAAGGAAGAAATGCTATATTTCTATTTCTTTTTAACCAATGTCTACTAACCTGTGTGATGGGGATAACTATACCTATGTATCAAACTGTAAATGGATACTAGGTAAGGTAAATACACCATTTCTTTTTTAGATTTCAAACAAAACTTTAACTGTAAAGTCCTTGTCCATCCTCTTCCCCCTTGGGCTGTAAGAGGACATGTCTGTCCTCGTTTCTGGTTCTGCCCAGAACTGTAATTTGGGTAGGCAAGATACTCTGGAGGAAGAATAAATGTATAGGTGTACTCCAAGATGGAGTATGTGAAAAGAAATATTGCAAATCTTGACTGGCACAGGGAACTCTTTGGTACAGGACAAATCCCAGAAAGCTAAAGCTTTGGGCCTCTCAACTAGCTGGAGACTGGAGATGGAGCAGAAGGTCTGGGTCTCTTCTGTCACAGGAGCTCAGAAAAGTCTTACATACGGGAAGAAATTTAGCGGATTTTGGTACATCACTTCCACAAAAGGATAAATTAGCCAATCAGTAAAAAGAAATTCAGCACCTGCTGCAGCAGCAGCATGGTAAGAGGTAAAGGCTTTTGCCACAGAGCTTAATCCAGCTCCCACTGAGTTCCCTGGGAAGTGAATTCAGCCTTTTCAAGTCAGAGCAAAGGAAGTTTTCCAAGCTGTTTGGAATATTTTTATTGCCATGAACAAAGCTACTGGGTAAGGCATAAGCAAACGAACAAAAAAACCCAGATACAGTAATTACCAGCAGTGTACGAAGTTGTCTAGCAGCAGGCAACAACAAAAAAATCCACACGTCCTCTGCTGAATTGTTAAGCATTCATCTCAGCGGTGTTCATGACCCCATTGCATCTGCTTGCCACATACATTGTGCGAAGGCGCTTGACTAGACCAAGTGTTTTGGGAAAATGCATTTCGAGTGCCATGTTTCTAATATTCTTGGGCAGAGAAGTCAGGAAATCTGAGAAGGAGCTTTATGGGCCAAATTTTCTGAGATTAATCCTCATGGGCCACACTGAAGATGCTGGGACCTGGCCTGTGGTTACTCCTGCCAAGGAGCACAGGGAGAATTTAGCAAGACCCATTTTATGGAGGCCACACCATTTGAAGAGAAAATCTTGAGTTAAATAACATTTTCCACATGCCATTTAGCCACCAGTGCACTTGAAAAAATAATATCTTCGAGACCATTAAGCAAACTGAAAAACTGGGGAGAATCACTGAATCGATGACCTGTTCTGGATGATGTCTCCAGTTCTTTTCCCCTAGCTTGGTTAAATTTGAAGTACCTGTTTTTTAAAGCACCCCTCTCCATCTCTCCTGCCTGTGATTTCATGCTGTTTGATTCTAACTTAGGTGGGATATGCCCTGAATTAACAGCACTGCTGCCTGACATTTCTGCAACTGAATTCGAGGGGCAGGGGAAAAGGCTTCTGGTGGCAACACTTCTTCAGCAGCACAGAGGGTTAACAGCTGCTGGAACCTCAAGTGAGATAATGGAATAATCTTGGGCAATCCTAAAGTACTGGGAGAAACCAGGCTGGACAGAAAAAAAAAAACCCAAAACAACCAGCTCTCCTCTCTCCAGGGCATTTACACTGCCAAGCAACTTATTTTACGTCCATCTATGATGCGTGTGTTGTGAAATGTAGCTCACTTGCTAAACATTGTTTTGATGTGTTATTCAGGACACAGGGAAAGAGAAATGGATGCATTCAATCTCTATTAAGGCAGAGGGACATCTTCTGCAGAATTTATTTTCAGAAGCTTTGCACTAACTTCATTATCTTATTAGCTGAAATTGCTAGTGAGACAGTTTTAGCAATGATGCTAAATGCATTCATGGAAAATATGTGTCTGTCTGTCTGTGCTCAATGAATTGCCTACTGTTGTGTCAGCTCAGAGAGAACAGATCTTTACTATGGGATTTGGGGATCTGGGATTAGGTCCTAGTGATAATTCACATGGGAAAAATGCTATATCATACATAATTACAGAAAGGCAGATATACAGGATAATAGCAAGAAAGGGTTACAGGTAGTTAGAGTTGCAGGAAAAAAAAAGGAATTTATAACCCACAAAAAAAATCTGATAGTTATACTTCTGATTGTTGAAAATTGAGAACAAAAATATTGGGAAACTGAGTTTTTTTTTTTTAATCAAAAGTCCAAAAGAATGATCTTGGAAATGTGCTTTTGGGGCATTTTTTATAGAATCATGAAACAAGCTGAGAGATAAATTAAGCTGATCCAAAACACACTGGGTCACCAGAAGAGCATTTTTTTTTGATCATGGTACACTGAAGTTGAAGATGGGGAGCGTTACGCTCCCACTTTTCCCACAAGGGTCATATTCCCTGTTTGGGCTACATCTCTTAACCATCTGCAGGGACACAGTGCCCATGGCAAATCCTCCCCCTGAGGGAGGAGATTGGAGGGCATCACAGAAGGCGTGGACTCCTGGGAGGCAATGTGCCACTAAGAGGCAATTGGGTTTAAGCTGGAACTGCCACAGAATGAATGGCTTAGGTCAGTCCAGCAATCTGAGGACTTCTGATTCCGAACAAGTCCATGCAAGAGAAAGTCTTTAATGATATTTGCGGCAGAGGGGGAAAAAGAATTTAAAAAAAAAAAAAAAAAGAGAGCGAGACGGAGAAAATTTTGTCAAAAATAAGAACAAAATAATCTGGAAAAATTTCACCATTGTGGAAACTGCATTTTTCATGTGAAATTCACTCTGAGGAAGTGGACTAGATGATTGCTGTAGGTCCCTCCCAACAGAAATATTCTATTCCATTCTAAGTGTTATGAAGCCACGGTCTTGATAGTCTTCAGGATGTTAAGCCATAACTTCCAGAAACTTGGCAGTGCAGCCTTAACTCTCATGGAGATAGTCTTTTTCCCCTACTTACTCTCCTGTGTGTATTATATACTGCACAGGGTAAGGAAAGCTGTATCTTTAGAGAAGCAGTTGTTTGAAAGACCTGAGGAGTATGTGTAGAGAACCTGGGCATCACACAGACTGCACTATTTAGGCTGAAAAAAGTCCAGAGTTAGACCCTATCTTATCCTCAGCCTTATCTCTAACACCTCCTCCTCAGAGGTGAAGCATGAGCTGTAACTAGCAGAGCGGGGTGAAGAATTACTGGTACACACCGCGGATTTCGGGTCAGCCCAGCCCTCTAGGAAGCACCGCTTCACATTGCCCCCAACTCATTTGAAGAGTCTGGGATGAGGTTAATTTGGAGGGTGGAGAAGGTTGTCTCCGCTGTAGCCTACTGGAGAAAAACCTGCCGTGGCTTGTGCTCCCTTCCCGAGTGAGCTAGGAAGACAAGAACTGCACGGGATGCTGAGCTGCCTTTAAAGGAAATGTTGGCATTGATCGAGCTGTCACACTGATGTGTATGGAAAGGTGGACTTGGGGCTGCCTAGCTGAATTTCTTTAGCCAACCCAGTGCCTTTCAACAGCTCAACAATAATACTGGTTTTATGTACATATTTGTATAAACAGAATGTATAGGACCATATTCCATCCATGTATCTGTCTGTGCAACCCTGTCTCCAATAACTTTTGCTCATTTCAAGCAAATTTGATAAAGGAGTGGAAATTTCCAGGTATTTCTAGGTATTTGCCAGTTTGTTTGTTAGATGTGACATATCAAGCATGGAGCTACACAAAACATGATAGCTGGACATGTTGTGATGGCTCATTTGCAGGATTACAGCCTTGCTGTTCATTCAGTATCACCCTCGCTTTCCCATTCCTTACTGCTTTTAAAAACAGGATGAAGAGCAGGAGCAGCTGCTGCCAGGAAAGGAAACTGCAGGAGCTGGAGGGACACACATGAGGGAGTGCAAAGACGCAGGCTTTCACTGCTAATGACCTTGGCTTCTAGCATATCCCATGATCGGCGTAACTGCTTCTAGAGCTGAAGGTATGGCGAGTGAATCTGTGCGTTCCATTTAGGGCTCGGGGAAAGGAAAAAAAATTCTGCCCTACTTAACAAACTTAGTGAAAAAATTCTACTTATGGTGACTGCAACCTTATGGGGGAAAAATAATTTCGGGAATTATTTTGTTCCTTAAAAAAAGACCTACTGCTCCATAGCTATTAGAGGGACACAGGCCAGTGCTTATTTTGCCTCTCCTGCTGCTCTCTGCTGTTTCACACACTCTTGAAAGTGTTTTGCCCTGTGTCACTCCTGATAGAGCGTTGCTCTTGTTTTTACCACTCTGTAGGTGCAGCTCTTTTTCTCATGAGTGATATGACGGAATGGTTTACCTTGGTGTGGTTTCCTCTCCAACCACCTCCTAGTCAAGAATAAGACCATTTAGGTGACTGGTGATGTTTCTGTTAGCTATGTAGCAGCATTAGCAGCTGTGTGTAAAACTTTCCAGCTTCTTTGGAAACCTTACCCAGCAGGTGGAAGATATTGCCAAAAATGGAGAGTTAAAGTAAATAAAATGAATTAAGTTCTCCAAAAGTCCTGCCTGTCCTTCTGCGGTGATGATCTTCTCATAGACTCAGGAAAAACATTCAGAGTCAATTTTGTTCTTTGGTGCAGCTGTGTGCAAACTGAATTGGAAAACTACTAAATAAAAATGACAAGTATTGACTCCTCTGCTAACTGTGTTATCAGGCGACTGTGGTAGCGGGGATGTGGTGAGGAATTGAGCCCCAGGAATGTCCTAGGGAGCTGCTCATGTCTGAGGCTGGTATGTAAAATTCCACCCGTCTTTTCACAGGATGCTCCCTTGGTGTCACATTTTTGCCTCTCTCCCTATTTATCTTCTTTTATCTGCGCACACCGCCTTTCGTTTTTCATTATTTTTTTTTTTCTGTTTTTCTCCTGCCTATTTTTTTCTTTCCATTTTCACAACTGGAATGAGAATCTGATAACTTCCTATTTGAACATTTGCTCCATGGTATTTGAATGCACTGGGAATTACAAAAATTAAATGTGTCCATTCCGTGCTGCTTTTTATTTGAGGTCTTTCTGCATGTCCCCAAGGACAATGACACTAAATGCAGTATGGCCAAACCTAAATATTTAGGTTCATTAAGAGACAATCAGAAATTGCCTATAAAGTTGTTTCCTAATGGAAATGTCTCTAGGGGAAGGCTGTTAGGGAATGATGTTTCTTTAATGTGGTAGACACGTAACATGTACAAAGTAAAGTACTGAGTATATTTGGCCAGTTGATTTCAGCAAAGGACAATTCCTGCATGCTATTCTACACTACTGTGTGAATTATCCATGAATATTGAATTTGGTTTTTAGAGAAAATATGTAAAAGCATGAAAGTGACCATCGCTTGGACTCTGCTCCAAACTGAACTGTGCAGTTTAGGAAACAATGGGGAAAAGAAAATTACTTTTCAACTAGAATTTGTTTTTGAAATAAATAAGAGGCTATTTCCATGCAAGTTTGAGAGCTAAAAGGAAGAAGTAAAACTTTGCATGTGGTAGGAAACAGCTATCTTTAAAGCTTTTAATAACCTTTTGGTCAAGACTAAGATTCTGCTTCCATTTCCATGGCCTGTATAGAGTCATGATGATCAGAATTGGCTACATTGCGTGTTTCGGTGTCAGTGAAAAAATTAAGGCAAGATATTTTTTTTTTTCCATCCTGGATTTTTTTTTTTCTCTAATCATTCCCAATTAACTCACCATTATGAACTTTTATATACTGTGTTGTTAGGATCTAGCCAGCTAGAAAAATTTAGATAGTAACTGTAGTACAGAGCAACTGCATCTCTCTTGCAGGTGCAAGTGCTCTGCAGTGCTCACAGGCGTGCCCTGGGGCACTGCCCTGCTCAGCTGGCGCTGACACACCCCAGCTTCCCTTTGGAAGGAAATTCAGGGCATAAGCAGGGAAAAAACTGCAATATCTTCCAAGAGGTCAGAGGCCAGGTCTGTGGGGAAGATGGTGGGTCATACCTGTCCCATAGTGCCGACACAGATATTTAGGTGGAGTACATTCAGAGTAAGTGTGTTGATGCCAGATGATCCCAGTAAAGGATGCTAAAATAGCTACATCTTTGTGCCAGTTAAAGAGCTGAACCAGGAGGAGCCAAGAACAAGGCATCCTCCTAGACGGAGTTCCCTCCTTCACATCTGTAAGTCTCTCTGAGGGAAAAAGTGAAAAAAAGAACTAAGAAAAATTAAAAAGTCAGCCTTTGCACAATGACGCATAGCCTGGATGAGGAAGGTGAGTGAATGAGAGACTGAGCTGTGTTCATTATCCACAGAATGAAACAAGCCTTATATCTTTTGGTACCTACTTTGGTGAAGAAAGGTTAGAGCTCATTCACTCTATCTTGTTGCACGTTGTACTCATTGCATCTGTCTCCAGCTGAGGCAAGGCATTTGAGTAATATGAATAGAGGCTCTTTTCCTGTGAGCAATTATATGTGGGTTTAAAATAGCTTTGAGGTTCTAAAGGCCTTACAAAAAATTTTGCTCAGTATTCTACGTTATAGCAGCTATTTTATAACAAGAATATTCTATATGTGCACAAGGTGTAACCCCTTTTTGGTATACACACAGCTGTTCTCAAAAATTCTCATTAAATAATATTGCATAGGCTTGTTTCAGAGTAAAATCTTTGGCTTCTAACTGACTGTACGTATTTTTGTAAGGGATAGGGTTTTTTTCACCCTGCTGTTCTTTTCCTTTGTCTTTAATATCATCTGCTTTATTCAGACCTTAGGTCAAAAATTTTTTACATTTAATATATGTATCCTGATGGGGGCTCTAAGCACATTTTTGAATCTGGGAATTTAGAAGGGCACCTCTATTTGATGTGTGGAGATGTACGCCTGCAAAGTCTCAGCCTGAATCATTCAAACCTGCAGGCCTTATGCTTGTGATCACACACATTTACTAATTTGTGCATGTACCTATTGTTCTCTTTGATTTCGGAAGCTGAGGGAATTTAACGTCTGAATATGCTGCTCAGGACTGAACCGAAGGAGCCGAGGCTTTGCGAATGCTGCCCTTGGTTCACACAATGTTATCAAATGGTGAAATGCAAGTGCCCCAGTCTTTTACTCTCTGTTGTATGTGTCACCGTAACATACTGATATCCCTCCCTTTTCTTGTAACAGCATCCTAACCATGCCTTTGAAAGAGCTGGTCTTTTAGACCAGTGAGTTGTGTCTTTATAATGCCCAGGGAGCAATAGCTCCTGGTCTTCAACCAAAAGCAAAACAAATTCCCCCTTGTAGTTAAGGGGGGAATTTCCACCCCTTCTGTGTAATAATATTATGATGCAAGACAGCACTGTGTTCTTAATAGTGTTTCCTAAGCACAAACGCTAGGATTGCCCAGCTCGTCTTCCTTCAGCACAGAAGGGCTAGGTTGTAGGCACCTCTCCCTGGCTGTAACTGTGTTATGCCATGTGGTGTAAAATGGCTTCTGCCAGCAATGCTGCAAATCTGCTTTGTCTCCTGGAGAAGCATTTTTGTAAGAGGTTTGATAAATTGTCCTGTCACACTTGGATTAAACTATTGATTTACCAACACACTTTGTATGTTGACCCAAGAAAACACAGTGGATGCTATTTAGAATATTACAAACCCTCTGCCATATGCATGTTGTCTAGCCTACACTTCAACCCTATCACCTTTCAGCAGATTGCTTTAGACAAGAGATCTCATGGGCAGGGAATCTGCAATGCATATAAGCTTACTTGCTCATTTAATACAAGAGAGTCCTAGACACTGACCTTGTCTATAGCTTCCAGCTTGGCAGGGCTGTAACATTGCAAAGACCTGCAAATCCCTTTTTAACAAGGCTACCTGAACCCAATGGCCCAGGTCCAAATAGATGAAAACTTGAAGATGTCCAACAGATCAGTTGCCTACACCGTTAAGTAGAAAATTGTCTGACGCTGCACATAACTGGTGTCTGTTTACATGGGTCAGTACTAACTCCCAGCATAATAGCATGTCTGTGGTCAGTTCCTAAAACACTGTATATATTGTTATTTCATTAGTGAACTGTGGAAGGGTATTTTACATGGTAGATATGGAAGCGCAAATGTTTACCCAAGACATCTCACCATTTGAACCAAAATTCCATCAAAGTGGATTTTGTTTTCAATTGTTTGAAATAGACAACAATTTGGCTTTGGGCTGGAGAGCCTAGAAAAAGTCTCCAGGTAAATGAGAATGAGCCTCTTTACCTTTGTGATTGCACCATGACATTAAAGGCTGAAAAAGTGTGTGAGTTAAGAAGGTGTTTGGGGAGGGCGTGGGGAAGGGAAGGTGCAGGGCTTCCCATATTCCCCCAAGCTTGTTTCTGCAGCCCTTTCTATGAGCCTAGCAAAGAACAGAGGGGACCTGGATACGGATGCGCACGTGGTGAGGATTGTGAGCACCTCGGCACAACATGGCATGCTGATTTCCTGCAGGAATTTGCTGCTTCATAGTAGTGACCTTCTCTTAGCTGAGGTCAACATTTCCAGTAGCTTCATTGTAGGCAGGGCTCAATCCCATTGTAGTTGATATTTCTGGGCTTTTTAATTGTTTCCATAACTGTCATACTAGCTGTTTCATGGAAGTGCTGTTGTATGCCTAGCACCGGCAAGCAATATGAAATTGGAAAAAAAAATATTAAAAACATGAGTTTGGCCCTAGGGAGAAAATAGGTAATGACTAAGCCTAAACTCCGGTTCAGCAAAACTGTATCAGTTAGGGGTTACAGTCTGATGGAAACAAAACCAAAGATCATTCCCACTTCTGGTTTACCCAGCTCAGCAAAGTTCAAGGTAGTGTCAGATATAAATGTGTGAGCAAAAAGGCTTTGCTTTTGTCCTGCCTGGGAATAGCTTGTCTGTTACCGACTAGACCATGTTTTCTTTCACAAGCGATAAAGGAGGAATGACATGGCAAACTAGAATAGCTGCATTTTAAAGCAATAGCTGAGTAACTTGGAAAAATTGCTAGTCTATTGCCTACCATACGCATATTTAAATACTTACAGGGCCAGGGACCTCTGCACTGCTCAGAATTTCCCATATAATTTTTTGTGCTGGCTCATGCGTGATGCCACTCAGCTTCTATGACGTTAGGTCAAATGATGTCATATCACAGGACGTGATATTCCCTGGTACACTGCAATATAACAACCTCTTCATCTTCTAAACAGAAAGAGACAAGTACTCTTGAAACCTGGATATTTTGCTGCATTGTTATTTAGAGATTTGGAGTGTCTGTTGACATAGCAGTTAGTCGCATATCAACACTTCACATAAATATAATAAAGCACAAAAACTTGCTACCCACAATGGATACAGTTAAAATTGTCACCCTTTTGTTAGTTTTACATTCAGATAAATTAAAAACCAAACAACTGCAGTCCCTGCAGAATCACCAAAATCTAAACCAAATAAACTCCTCTTAAATCACTCTCTGAAGCTCACGGAAGCTGTGCACCAATTGGCATATCAAAGGGAGGGTTTCCAGACAAAAATCCCTGCAAAAGAAAGCACTGCCTCTGAGCCTGCTAGCTCTGGGGACTGACAGCTAGAGCGCTACTCAACTGCACTTATCTGCAAAGGCTGGAGGGCAAAAGTGGCAGGTGTATAGACAAAGGTGGTGTCCTTCCTACAGCAGGCTCTGAAAAATTCAGGGTTATCACTGACATCTTGAGCAGTGAGCAGCAAAGGACAGAATGTGAGTGTGAGTGGAAAATATGATACCTGTGTTTGCAGGAAGCCTCTGGCAGCCAGGAGTGGTGGTTGTATGTAGCTGCTGTATCACTGCTGCTGACAAAAACACTGTGTATCCCAACCACATGTAACAAAAGCACCCAGATAAAAGGTATAGCAGGTGAGGTTTCATTTGCGAATCCTGTTTCTCAGCTGTTTTGTGATATAACACATGCCCAGCATTGTGGCCCCTAGGCACAAGAAATGACACTCAAGAATGAAAATCACCAACCTGTGACCATGTGAGATTAGAAACACCACCAAGAAATTACACCAAACATTACCAAAAGAAAAATAAAATCAGTCAATCAACCTGTTGCTGCACAACCAGCAGATAACCCTCATCCTATAGAAGAGAATTATACTGCTCTTTTGTCCACAGTCAGCACCATAATGATCTCCAAGCAGGCTCTACTCTGGCTTCAGCCTTGCAAATTCTTTTCATGAGCAGATATCCTGTACAGGAGGACAGATGGGGAGAGTACCAGTAATGAAAAACACTGTCTGCTAAGTTTTCTGGAAACTAATGCAAAAGGATATTCAGAAGAGAAGTCTAATTAAAAGAGCTGCTTGCTGGCATGTAGCTTTCTGGGTCCTTGCTGTTCCCTATTTAGGCAGAAAATAAAATATTTCCCAATGTAAGGAGGGAAACTATTTCTCACAGAGAAGGCTGCTTTTCATCTGGATTTCATTCTCTGCTTTTAAGAATAGGGTAGGGTAAATGATTTGATCTTTGTAGGCTGACTGCCAAATCAGAAAAAATCCACTAAATTCTAAATACCCATGCTGTACTTCCCAGAATCACTCGTGAAGTTTTTGGTAGTCATAATATGTCTCTGACTGAATGGATTACATAAATATTCTTTGCAATGATGAACACTATCAGGAGAAACAGGATTCCTTGTCTCAAAATATTCTGTAGTCAGATGTTGAAGATATTTCCTGAAAGATCATAGATCTTTTCTTCAAGCACGTCCCCAGTGTGCATTTCTACCAGCCCTGTTCTCTTCTGGTTGAGAGGTCCTTATAGATAATGTTGGATGTTCATTAACCTTTCCCACCTTAAGGAACTTAAAGATTCTACTTAGTATAACTTCTTTTTTCTTATTTTACTTCTATATAATTTCTACTGTTGTTCTAAATAATTGCTCCTTATCATTAATTTCATAGACAGTCCCTTTGTCTCTCATCTTAACTTTTTGTACTGGTTAGATTTGAGTACTGATTAGGTTTATGAAGCTTTTATATCACTGGGATTTTTAGTGTATGCATTTTGCAGCAGCGTTCTCTTCTACAACTTGGTGTGAAAATAAAGACATGGTGGTTTTATTGTATTTTACCTCCTGTTCCTCCATGTGAATGAGCAACAGCTACTGTACAAGTGGCAACAACGCTATTCCGAAAGCTAGACACTCATGTTCTTGCACGAGATCAATTCACATCCCTTTAGTGGTTTTATACATCTTGAGCTCTGTTCCTCTAGGAGAATTTCCAGTTGCACTGACAATTAGACCCTGCCACAAAGCCGTTCAGGTCATGCTTACACACCAGTCGTGACTGGTTTTGAACTCAAGCTTTTGGTATTTGAATGCTTCAACACTAATCCAATTTTCACTTAGGAAAAAAAAAAANAGGAAAAAGAAAAAAAAAAAAGAGAGAGACAGAGAGAAAAAAAAATGCTATTAGTTCATGATCATAATAAAAATCTAAGTTTTGCTGGGTCTCTTAAGGGATTATTTGGATCAGGCAGATACAAACACACCAGAGGAGGTTAGCACAGATCCCACACTCCAGGCCTACTACTGCTGCTGCCCTTTATTCAGTCACCCACAGCTGCAGTAATTGGATTTTTAGGTACAGGTTAATGGGATAATTAGCCAAACGAGATCAAACTTGTTCGCTGTGTAGAAATAGATGGTTGCTGTCTCACAGCCGCCTGTTGTATGCTGCTAGGGCAACCTGCATTTCATTTCAATGGGCAATAAAGTAGAGGATGAATTAGATGTGGGTGATTCTGCCTGCTCGTGGTGGTGAGGACAGCTTCACTGGTATTGCATTTTAAAGAGCAAATAATACAATTAGCAATTGCGGCTGGAAGCGTATTGGCAGGGAGGTCTTCCGCTCATTGCTCTCCTGAGGCAGGCCAAGCACTCAAGTCTCAACAGCTTCCATTCAAGGATGTTCCTAGGGAACGGCGCTGCCAAGAGAGGGGCTGTCTGCTAAATTGTCCTCATACAGAGGACCCTGAAGACTCTTCATTTTTGGTAATTATGATAGAACTGAAATAGACAGTTTTGATAGCCCATGGAGCTTGCTTACAGACCCTCATTTCTTCATAGTTCATGGCTGACATAGATCTGACCCATGGCTTGCCTTGCTAGACTGAGAGGAAACAAGCATATGTTCGGACCTAAACAAATCCAGGAATCTTTTCAGAGGAAAAGATTTTAGATTTTAATTTTGGTTTCTAGGACTATCATGAATGGTTTTCATTCAGAGATCACTTTTTAGATCAGGTCTTAGTGGCATGAATGAACTAATATTCTTAGAAAAGTGTTGGCAGCAACTTTTTTTCACCCTACTCTGATGGATGAGGAAGCCCAGAGAGCAATTTTTAACTAATGCCAGAAACATATTTTGTGGTGGAGTTAGGAATGCCATCCCAGTCTTCAGACTTTTATTACTGACTCAAGAGGCCATCTTCTGTGAAGTCAGTGATTCATGCAGAGTGATTTGAAAGGAATGTGTTTGAATGAGCTTCCTGTGCATTTGTCACAGTTTATGGCTTTTTAATAACAAATAAAAAAAATGTGAATTATTGAGCCCAGAATCCTCCATAATTCTTTTCAAACTGATCTCTATTTATAACCTGGGGAGGAACCTGTTCACTGTTTTTGTTCATTCCACTGTTGTTGATTCATGGGTTATTATTAGATAGGTTTAAAAAATTTAAAATGCTGTAGGAGAGGGGTTTTGTTCACAAACTCATGATTTTTTACCTTTTTCGCCATGACAGAGGGCCTGTTTGGTTTACACCACAGGCTCCACCGTGGAGCACAGAGACTTAAGACGGACACTGTTGACTTTCACCCAGGACACCCGAGCCTGCCATGCAGCAGACATGACTCCAGTGCAGTGCATTCAACTGGCTGTAAACCAGCCGAGGAAGGGGGTAAACTGACTGACACCAAGTCCAGCACAGTTGCAGCCAGCCTGCCTCCTGAATGAACTAACTTAAAATTAGATCGAATATCTCCACCCTACATCACAATCAAATTTGAGATTACAGTGGAGACACAGGCAAGATCCATTTTTCCCCCATTTGCTGCAATTAGAAGCAGCAGTTGTCAGTGAGCTAGAAATAATATGATATCTAAAGCAGATAAACACCCTGAAGTTTAGCAAGTCATTTTGAGCTCACAACATAATTGGACTTTTCTTCCTTGCAGAATTCCCAGAGTGTTCTGTTGCAAGCTCTGTAATGACATGGATATATGAAGGTATATAGAAAGAAAGGATGAAGTGAACCCTTATTTAAACTCTTTGAAAACTAAACAAAAAAAAAAAATCAGGGTTATGTTCACTTCCAGTAATACACCATGGTTTTTAGTCAGCTGGCACATTGGGGCTGAAAGCTGGTTTTTTCTTAACTGGTTCAGCCTTTCCTATACGTGACCAGCATGGATCCTGAACCTGCAAGATACTGATAAATCTATAGGAGGCAAAGGCATTCATCATCTCATAGAAAGCGCTCATTGTCTAGTTGCATGAGGCCATGATGTTTGTACAGTCTTCTAAATTGGTGAAAGCATTAATTACACTGAATAATGGTAACTCTGGTATCTTGGCAGACATCTGAAACCTTGGATAATTATAGCTTCTGCTAAACAAATTTTAGTTCCTCTCTGAATTTTGATTTTAGGGGACAAATAATTTTCAGATAACCCAGTGCCTGAGGAATCAGGATGTGAAGAACTGGAGTTTTACCTGTATGAAAATAACTGATAGACAGGAATAAAAGACTTTTTCTAACCACTTCTGATGAGATCCTGTATTTCTCCTAACTCTGAGGAGATGGAAAGCATTGAAAATCAGTGCAAAAGCAAACCAAACAAACTCCCAAACCACATTTTTAGTGAAGGAACACAACATAATGGAACATGAAATTAAAAGAAAAAAAATGGAATCACTCTTGACAAGGATTGGAAAAATCTACATGTCAGCAAAAATAAACTTGTTACTTAATAAGGTTAATAATAGATAAAGTTGCCTAAAGATAAATTGTTATCACAGTTGACGACCATTTTATTAAAATGTTAATGGCCTGAGGCAAAAGCAAACTGTTCCCTTAATCTGCCAGAAGAACTGCTTTCTCAGGAATTATATACGCCAGAGCACTTGAGATCTGAGCTAACTGTAATAAGCATGTTTGAAAATTGGAGCATCCACAGCTTGTGAATTTGTGACTAAAAGGGAATGGATCTCACATGTCTCAAAATGGCTGTGCCCTTTTCTGCCAAACACAACTTTCACTCGCATTTTCGAATGAAAAATCTGTCAGATTCAATTGCTGCAGTCAAAACAGCCGAGGTGTCAGTGACTGAAGAAAGGATTTTTTCTTTGCCTTCTTCCATAGTAACTGTGAAAAAGGTATAGCTTAATAAGGGCAATTGCTGTAATAGCAACAGAATGAAAATACGTTTTCATCAGCACCTCTAAGCATGGCAAAACTACAAAACAACCTGGCAAGTATGCTAAGCATTCAGTGAATTGTGATAGATTGCGGTATGATTTGTCTGGGATGAGAATACCAACAAAAAAGCCACCACAAGATTTGATGAAAACTCATCCTGTACGGAGAGACTTCTTTCTACAAGCACAGTATCAGCTCAAAACACAATGAAGCTGATGAAGTCTAGTTCAATCCTGTATTTCCTTGTGACATATGAAATGCATATCCCTCAAAGCCCTCCGACACCTGAGCAATGAGAAAGAAAAAGTGAAGCAGAAAGCATTTGTGATGCTGAATGCTGCATTTCTTCTCAATTTATCTCAGTGGCAAAGGTACAAAAAAATACATAAAAGCTACACTATAAATACATGCCTAAGACCCAAATCTCCCCTGCCAAAATTTGCATGAAATAAAAGGGAAGGAGTAAGACTAAACCAGTTTAGCACAGCTGAGGCTGTTTCCACCTTGGAGGAGGGAGGTATATCCTGACTCTATATCCTGAAGCTGGCTCTTGTGCGCAGCAGGAACTCAGACTCCACTAGGTCTGGTTTGGGGAGGAATATTACCAAACCTTATTTCCTTCCTTCCCTCTTTTACCCAGGGTCCATGGCAATGATGGCATAGCTGTGGGCTTGTGGGGTGTGGGGGCAAGTGTGCTGAGAGCAGCCCCATGTTGGGCTCTGGGAAGAGGCATAAAAGGCTTCACGCTGACCCAGAAGGCTTTGCCTGTGGGCGTATACACACTCCACGTTCCCTAGTAAGATAACACAAGAGGTTATACCATCTTCTTTTCAGTAGCATTTATTCTTATTTTAACCAGTCTTCATGTGCATAACCTATATGCAGTTTTTAACATGGCTTTTCCACTTTCACTCAAAGAGTTCAACTGTTTAAAGTGAAGCTCCCTCCTGTCCCTTGCCTTTATAAACAAAAGGCAAAGATTTTATGGATGTGTATCTGATCATCAGTCTTTTGGGGAGACACTTACTGTGCTTTTTTTTTTAATTTTTCTGTGCCAGTTGAATCAGAGAGGGAACACAGATATTTTGGTGAAGAGACTTAAAAGAAGATTTGTAAGATGGTCTTTTTTTCTCTTTGTCCCATGTATGCACACACTTATTCTCCTTTAATGGCTGTTTTCCAGGCCAACTGTTAACCTTCCTTTAGAGAAACTGCAATTTTCTGAGCCCAGTTTATTTAGCTACCTTGCTACACCTGCAGTTCCTTCAGTCATTTCCTTCCACAACAGATAGCAGTCTTCCTCAAAAACTGGGAGATGGTCAAGTATTAATCACTAATAACACTCTCATGTTCTTCCATTCAGCTTTGGTATAATACAAATGTGAGTAGCGTTCTCACCTCTGAGATAACTTTTCTTTGATGTAAAAATTACCGTCTAATTAGTGTAGTTAAGAAACTCAATGGGGCAAAAAGATGGTGTCTGCAGGTATTTCTGTATAGTGAAATAAGACGTGCGCTCGAAACACCTTTCCACCTGCAATGATGGCACTTAATCCACCTGAGGTTTGTGCTGTGCTTGGGAGAGGTGAAGTTCAGGATACCTACTCATGGACTAGCCTGTGCTGCACTCAACTGTGCCTGACTTGTCCATGCTGCATCAAGACATTTGGTCTATGCTAAAGCCCTACATGTGCTCTCTCCCATCAGGAGAGGCACCAGAGCTGAGTCCATCTTTGTGCTTGAGAAAGCACCAGGTTTTTGCAACAGGCCTGCTCTGTGCTGGGGTGATAGGATAAACATTTCCTGTGTATCTGCCTTCTTTCATCATTGTTTATTCTGCTTTTTTCCTCAGAGCAGCTCTGATTGTATGTTGCCTGTTGATGGTGGTCCCATTGCAGCAGTGCATGCAAGGCAGGCCTGTGCGTGGGAGGTTGGAGGACAGCATGCAAGCAGTAGCATCCTCCTTGGCAGAAATCACCTAAGATGCCACTTTTTTTAGACGAATGTAGATAGAGCTATTGCTTTGAAGCAAGAAACAAAGGCCAGGACACAGAAATAAGCAAGCACTGCACAAATTTTAACAAATAAGTTCACCTTTCTTGTGGGAGAAAAAACGTTTACCACCTTTCCCTTCTTCTAACCTGGTGACTGATGTGTAATGTTGCAAGCAATTCAGAAGTGGTACTGTTTGGTGCTAAGAGGAGATGAGGATGTAGCTAAACTACTAGATGTTTTTATTAGACTAGAGCACTTCTGCTTTGTAGCGTCAAGAAATACAGTGCAGCAACACAGCCCCCAGTGAGGTACTTTTTTCTGGGCGGCTGGGCAGATACGGCTGACACCACCCACGTAAAGGGCACACACTGTCAAAAGCAGCATCTGGAAAGGGTGTTGGATGGCAGAAGTTGGGGGGGGCCTCCCCAGTGAGCTCTGCAGTGAGGCTGGTGTGTGGTGGGCTTGTCTGCCTGGAGAGCAGAGATGCAGCGATGCGGGTGTGTTTTTCAGGCTGGAGTTAGCAGCCACATTGGAGGGGCAGCGGGGACTGCCGTCCACACGGCAGGGCTGGCCCGCCAGCTCTCCCAGAAGATGAAAATCTCTTGGCTGGGAGTGCCAAGCTGGGGCTGACACAGCCAGATTTTTTGCGGAGCTTGGGAGGAACGCTGCACTCGTGCAGTTATATACAGCTGTCAGACCAGGGCTCTCTCAAGCTTGGCCAGCTGAAGCTCTAGCGAGCGAACATGTGCTGGTCTGCGCCTGGCCCAGAGTGTCTAGAAAGGCTTAGTGATGGAAATTAACAGCTTCCATTATAGCACTCTAACTTCCCCGTGTAGGCAAGCCCTCAGAAGCCACATTAACCTGAGTTTAGACCGTAATTTGAACTCTCTGGCAAAGGTACTCCCTAACTAAATGCAGAAAATCTCTGTGATGAGCAGTAACAGTGCATATAAAATAAAATAACAGCAGGACTAGGGAATAGCAATGGCACATCTTCCCTTCCAAATTGAATTGTTCACTTTGCTGTGAGAAGGAATAATTATCATGTTTATTGTGTTTGGCTCAATTAGGCTGGAATCTTAGGCCAGGAACCTTTCTTTTTATATTTCTGTAAATGTTGTCCATGTATGGCTGCATCAGCATTGATTTTGCTGTCATGAAGGTACCACAGCTGTCTGCCTGAATTGGAACATGCAAATCAGAACTAATTCTTAAAGCCTCTCTTTTTCTAGTTTTAATCAGCTAAATTTGCTAGTAAACTGAAAGAAAAGCAAGCAAGCCTCTTATTTCTATAGAGTATTGCCCCTGAATGTGCTAGGGACAGAAGTATGGGCTGAAACTGTTTCTTTTTGTATGTGGTGCATATTTACTCACGGAATCTATCACAACAAGATGCATTAAGACCACATACACAGGGAGGTTACAAAATGTGCATGACTCATCAAGTGATGCATATATATAAGACTGGCACAGAGCATAATGAGACCAGAGTAGGAGATGGCAAAGCTTGTGGTAGAGTCCAGCATCATGAGCAGAAGATAAGAACCTGACGTGGAGAACACAGGCACATGCAGTTTAGTTAGTGGAGAATCTGCTTGGGACTGCATGTAGTAGTCTACTACTTTCCATGGCAGGGGTGCATGTAAGAGCTATACATTTAAACACTGAAAGAGAGGCATTCTCAAAGACCTCCATCTTCAAGTTCCACGTGTAGAAATGTGGTCTTACAGCAGGAGAGGGCCAGGATCAAATATGCAAGAGGAGGAGGAACTTGACCACTCCTACAGGTCTAGGAAGTCCTTGAGGGGGAGAGTAGGTATATTTGTGTGAGAACATTCGAGGTCCTCTTACCTGTGGCTATTTGAATGCTGGATACATCAGTGGCTGGGAATATTGTATCAGAGTGACCCAGTGAATTACGTGTTCGACTTCTGCATTAACCCTTTTTCACTTGGGGAGGCGTCTAATTCCATGGTCACTTCCAGTGACTGGTAAGGACTAATAGAAGAAACTAAACCTACATTTTTAGAAACTGGTTTAGGTGCATTTTCTCTGATTCTTTGAAATCTCATTTTCTGTATGAAGAGACAGAGAAGCGAAGAGAACTACAGATTATACAGGTGTAAATAATGCAAGGTGCAAAGTGAAGGATAATACATATCTTGAGCACTGGGAAAAATTCTGGGAAAAGGCAGACTCTTACCTTAGTGAGAGAGAGATCAGAGATCAGATCTTTGGTAGAGAAGTCTATCAAGGAGTAGATTAGGGATAAAATGATAGGTGCTGCCTTTCAAAATTTTAATTTAGAACGCCTGATATTAGAAAACATTTCTATATCCAGTCAGAGACAAGACCAAAATCACAGCTGAAATGTGGGACAGGTTTTGGATTGGAAAACCAGTCTAAAAAGAGAAAGGTTTGCCCGACTAGTGAATGCAATAAGAAAAGGGACTTAAACAAAACTTTGTTATGCTATTGTGAGAAGTTGAGGTGAACCAGAATACATGACAGAGGAAGAGCATGTGAAGAAAACTGTCGTGCTTCAAATTCATTAGAGTGGCCGAATAAGGGGACCATGATGTCTGCCTGTTAGCTCGATTTGCTTTAATGTCCTAAGGTGTGGAAGGGGGAGAGGAGTAGCACAGAGAAGAGCTGTATTAAAAAGACAGTGTTTGGGGTTTTGTTTCCTTGCTTCATGCTAAAACCCACAAAATACTTTATGATACCACACCACATAGCTGAGACTTAAAGTCTAGCCTGAACCATAGGAAAAGGCCAGTCCAGACCTAGTGCCATGCCCTAGGTGTCTGCAACACACAGGATGAGAACATACAGCATGTGTAGGTCAATATCTAAGTTCTTACATCTGGGCTGGTTTGCTTGAATAGCACCTTCAACAAACGAACAGTCTCTTGAATCTGCTGTTCAAAAAAAAAAAAAGAAGAAAAAGCAAACCCAAACGCCATTTTCCCCTACTGATGTATAGTTTCAGTGTCCAACTTCACGTCTGGTTGCCCCAGGACCTGCTGGTTTTCCCTGCATCATCATGTGGGATTGCACACTAAACATAACTTGTGCCGCTTCTCATATTCTGAGAGCTGCTGCTTTAAAGAAAGCTGTGCTGCACATCTTCGTGCAGGTACTGAGGTAGGTCCTAAGAAGGGACTATTCGCCTCAAGAAGCCAGCAGAAGACTTCCCACTGCCAGGAGGGGTGCTGCATCGTTTCAGTAGCACAGAATGGGTAAAGTTTAAAGGCAGAGTGATTCCATGCCATCCTCAGTGCCGGCATGTAGGGAGTTCTTGGCAGCTCAGATGGTGGGTCATAAATTCTCCTTCACTAGTTTGGGGGCTTGATTATTCTTTTGTGCTCTGCTGGAAACATTACTTATGAGAATTGGGGCATTTTAATTTGGCTGTGCTACCACTTTATTAATATTTGAACATCTCACTGTTTTCTGTCTTGGCACAACGGGATCCACAAAAAGAGGCTAAAAGAGAAAATGCTCCCTTCCCTGGCACTGGATTCTTACCCTTTTATTTTTAATTACTTTGAATTATTTCTGGAACTTTTTATGCCATTTTGAGAATACAAATTAAGTTTTGACTGTAAGAAAGAATACTATAGAAAGCAAGCAAATGTGGCCTTACAGGTTCATCCAGAGACTGCATCAAACAGGCAAGGGACAGACACTTGCCAATTTATCCATTATATCCTGGCATAACAATGATCCATTAGCCCGAGCAAGGCCTATGTGAACTGTATGCACATTTGGCTAAACCCACTCAGTTTATTTAGCCTCTGGTGTGCTCTGGATTAAAGCAGGCACTCATTAGAGAATAGCATTTCTTCCACAAATGCTGTTTTCCATCATCTGAGAGAAGTGACAGAGCTTTTCAAAAGCCTTTGGTATTTAAGGACAAATGCTCCCTTCTTGTGAATGTTCATCCAAGATTCAATAGGTTTTAACCGTTAGTGTTTCTAAAAGCAAAAGTTGATCCTGAGGCTAAAAGAATAAGACCAGAATCATGTAAGACTGTGCACCTTTAGCTGGGATTTACCACTTGACAGCAATGTGTTTCCTAGCAGCTGACCGTAAAAGGCTGAACCCCTGAAGCTCAACCCTCTGACATTTCTGACGCATACCTTGAGATCCCAAGGTAAAAGTTACCTCGTGCGGCAGGATAATTCTGTTCTGTGGCTTTCTGGGAGGATTCAATCACCAAATCAGGGGTTAGAAGGAAAAGGCACCCCAGAACATTCAGTAATTTCCTGACTGTCAAATGTAGGGGACCTGATTCTTAGTGGCACTGCAGCATCTTTACACTGATTATGTAAGGACCTTTAAAGCAGTCATTTTAGGCCCATTTTAGTCCTCTTCAGGCATTCAGCCTTCAGACCACTTTCCAGGAGAAGAGGGAACCTACTGTATGTGCCAGGGCAACATAGCATTTGTTTTCTTTAAAATCTATGTTTAGCAATTTCGCTGGGAGAAGTATTACTCATTATTGCAAGGGCATTTAAGTACAATATATATCTTTCAGTTAACTAAAAAAACATGGGGATAAACCCTGAATCTAATTAAAATCTATATGAGTCCTCATATTTTTTCCCACTAGCTCATGATCCTTGGCTAGAGAAGACTATATGTTCAGATGGACTTTGCTGCCCTATGCAGCAGTTGAATTAATAATTTGATGAGAAATGTGTCAAATTCAGTCCAGATACAACTCTGTTATCCTGAACTGCCAGTTTTATTGCCATCCCACATGTGTAAAGCTTCACAGATTAACTTAGAAAAGTTCAGTGTTGAAGAGATTTCCATTTACTTTTGTATTTTACTCTGAATTTCAGGCGTTTGCCATCAATTGCTTTGTGGCATGTGCAAAACCTACCCACTTTTGGAATGATACACTCTGCAGATTTAGACGTATAAATAATAATGCCTATTAAAAGCAGGAATGAATTTAAAACAACTGTTCCCCAGGATGTAACTGATTTTATACTTCTCTTCAATCTTTAGAGCACAACGTCTGCAAACTGTGTACCATATATTTTACTGTGGGAGGATAAAGGCATAGTTAGAGGTCCTGAAAAACACAGCTTGCCTATACACAACATTGTCACAGTTCCGTGTAATTCCCCCTTTCAGCTGGACCCCAGGGCTGTGCTTTCTGATAGTAAAGAACGACCCGGTGCAGCCTCTGCCTCCATCCCTGAGGAATTATTAGGCAATAGCATGTGAGATAGTTGAGGTAGCAGGGTCAAGGCCAAGGCTAAACGACAGAGCTACATACCAATTAGCAAACAGGCTGTTTAAAACTCATTGGCTCATAGTATCAGAGCTTAAACTGTCATAACGGAGAAAGACCTGATGGATCTTATTAAGATATTATTTCATATTGATTTGGTGAAAGGTATCAATTCAATATTCTTGGCTCATGTGTGAAGACATTTATTGATATAAAAAAGAGAATCTATTGCTGTCAGACAGACTGATATAAAAGAGAATATGTGTTGACATAAAAAAAGACATTTAACAATGTCCAGAAGTTGAAAGTTTCCCCATTCCTCCCCCCAAAACCAGCCCAAATTCATGCACCCTAAACTCTACTGGGCATAGGATGAGTATTTTCCATAGGCTTTCAGAAGCATCAGGCTAATAGAAAGTGATCGTACTGGGAAAGCAGGTGGCATGTAACCTGGGTGAATCTGCACAAAGACCGTATCTCCTTATCTATAAAGATCCTTTGGGAAGGGTTTTGTTTTGTTTTGGTTTGGTTTGGTTTACAAAGCAATCTGAATGTGTGCAGAGGGGCCTGGGGCCAACAACAGGTAGGAGGGTAAGTGAGCTGCACTGGCAGCAGCTTCCCACTGCAAACCGTGAGAGAGCTGGGGCAGCGAAGCGGATCCTGCTGTCAGCACTTCGGCTGGTCTCAGCCAGTGC
Organism: Anhinga rufa; assembly: GCA_013400875.1. Classification (NCBI taxonomy): domain Eukaryota; kingdom Metazoa; phylum Chordata; class Aves; order Suliformes; family Anhingidae; genus Anhinga; species Anhinga rufa. The sequence continues at coordinate 25,131 of VZTV01008750.1, forward strand.
CCTAGATAAACCCTGTGTGAGACCGCACGTGATAAATGAAAACAAGAACCTAGAATTGAATCTCAGAGCAAAGAAGTCAGTGTAGAGGACAAAATACATGAATATCACCTCAAGACATGCCCTGCTTAACTTCAGTTTGTGGAGAGGAAGGTACTGGCAGAGGGCACCTATTCCTATTCAGCATTTGCAAAGTCTCTCTCTGTTCCTCCCAAGTCAGTGAAAGAATTCAGTGCCCACATGTAGGTGGGAGGATTTCAGGCCACCATGCTCTCATTGCCTGCAGGGCTAAAAGGCATTTTGAAATGCTGTGTCTGCTGTGGTGTATCTAAGATAGCAGAAGGGTGAATACATCTCCTGGCTGCTCCTGCTGCTTCCCATCCCTGCACATTCAGAAATGGAGCGGGCCCTGCTAGCTAACAGATCTGCATGAACCAACAGGTTTGGTTTGTGCGCATTCCATGAGCTGAGAGATCTTTTGCTCTTTCTTCCCCAGGTTACTTCCACGTACCTGCCTAGCTTCACCTCTGTCTGCTCCAGGTGAAATCAGCCCTCCAGCATGCAAGCCTGGGATCCAGCAAGCAGGCAGCAGTCCCAGCTAAGTAGGATTTGTAGGCTGTGCTGTGTGCTTCATTTCCTCTGCTGTGCACTGAACAGAAAGGGAACCAGACCCCTGTTACCATCAGGAGAGACAACCCATCACTCTTCTCAACCTGCTTAGTCCCCTCAGAGGGAAGAGTATGGGCCTGCTGAAAGGCAATGTCATCTATTCCTGCCATGTCAGCAACACTTCACAGTATCAGAGGCAGCTGATGGATCGCGAAGGAGAGTAGTAACTTTATTAACCACTTCTCTTGTCTTCAGCAGCTTTAGTAGAAATCTGAATAACCGGCTCGTCCCCTGGGTTTATTGGACGTGGTTTGCTTTGCAAGTGGGAAAACAATTGTGAGTTTCATGCCTCGATGAGCTAACGTGTTTACACAACACTGCTGACGCAGCAGAAACAGGGCACAATATGTGTCAAATATTGCTTGGGCTGCAGGCAAAATAACTGTTTGAGCTTAAAGGCAGTGCTTAGTGCAGGACTCCTTTTGCCAGAGGCAGCTGTCGGTACATGTGAGGGATGCAGGGAAGGGAACGGGGCTCAGTGTTCAAATCCCTTGTTGCAAAGCGCTTCCCAGAATGAGGAGAAGTTTTCCAAGGTTGCTACTACTCTTCTCCTGATAATGAAAAATAGCTATTCCCATCCATTAATTTGTTTAAAGAGGAGCTTGAATGGTGCATAGACCTCAGTTTCACCCTTGGGGTCTGACTCAGAGCCACCTGAAGCCTATGGGAGACTTCGGTGCGAGGCTCGTTTCTTAGTTTGGATTGTGAGGAGATAGATTTGCACAGCCTGATTTCTGCATCAGGACGTCTGCACAGCAAGGAGAGAGGGAGCTCTGCTCTTTCTGACACACAATAACGCAGAGCACAGAAAGATGGGCATTTCAGATGATTGGCTTAAAAGAGCTATCCTATAATGGCAGCACAATTACAAGCCTGCAGGGAAAATTTCTGGGCTTTTGTATAAAGAGGAGCAAAGAAGAACACAAAAAGGTTTTACTGAGTTACAGTGCCAGGGTTTCAGTTACCAGTTCTGTAGGAAAGCCAATAAGAGGGCTTAACTAAAGATATTTCCAGCACCAAGCCCATGGACAAAATGGGTGGACATGCAAGAGCAGGGCTGGAGGCAGAATGGGAAAGGAAAAGGAGGTGCGATACAGGGCCAACCTGCCGTGAACAAGAATCGCCACAGAAAGCGGCCACCCCAGCGAGGAGCAGAGAGACTTTCTGGACAGAGAAGGGTGGTCTGATGCTCTCCATATAAATGAAGATTTTTAAAAAAGGAAAAGAAAGGGAAAGAGAGAGAGTGAAATCAGCTGCCAAGGAGTGCTGGGGCCAGAAAAAGCAACAAAGCCCTATTTTTAATGTAACTTTTTTTTTCTGCCAGTAAAAAATCAAATGATAAAATAGGCTAGAGAAAGGAAGCAATTGGGAATGGCTGAAGAGGATTCCCAGCTGTGCTTGCAATCAGTGCAATTCATGACTCACAACATGCTGGCCACATCACTTCCCAGGAGCAACATATTCTCATGAACAAGCAAAACAAGTCAGAGACAATCTTAAAAGGCTTTTTGGATCATTCATGGCTTAGTTGCGAAATCGCCCATGAAGCAGCTCACTGGCTTTTGAGGGTCAGGGTAATTTGAGGATTGGTCAGCTTTCCTTTTCTTTCCACTTCATCTGCCGCCCCATCCACCAGCCTTTGGCGGCGTGGCCGAGGACGTCCGTTATCTCCGTCTTCTGACCGAAAGGAGGAGCTGGAAATGAAACTGGTTTACTGGCTTTCAATGCAGTTCTTGTCCTTCCAGTTTCCCACAAGGACCTTCTGCTACCCTGCAAAAAGTGAAAAAAAAAGCATCTGAAAATAGTATTTATATCTTAAGTGAAACCCAATGTCTCAGAATTGACTGCCTGTATCTAGGTCTTGCTAGTTCTCACCTGGCTGGTACGTAAATCGTCTGATTCGAGTGATAATACTGCAGATCCCTCCAAATCTCAGCTTCAATTCAACTGGGTCAGACTGCTGCTTTTACTGAGCAATATTTTTTAAAATACAGTTGGGCACTTGCTTTACCACACAGTGAAATGTTTAGCAATATATATAATTAACATGCAGCTACACCGCGAAAATAACGAAACAGTGCTGCAGTAACCTTGAGTTTTTCCCATGATTGGTGTTTATTTACTTATTTTCAGGCTTGAGTAATTTTTTTTTGCTCATTTTGGAAGTCTCATCACTGATTAAAGGTTACATGTCCCATTTATAATAGTGGTGTAGATCACACACTGACAGGGTTGGAGTCCAGCTAAAGATCCAAGCTTCTGTGAAGGGCTTTTCCTGTCACCAGTTTTCTTACTTGGCCATGTCTGCCTTGTGTTGGCGTTTTCTGTGCAGAGGTTACAGCTACACCCATGTGCAGCAGATAAGCTCTTTTCCCCAGGGAGCTGCAACCTTTTCAAATTGGTCAGTGCTCTAAATCTGAATCCCAAGTCAAAATTTTGAAATTTCCAAGGGAACAAATGCTGTGGAAATAGCAAATGGGAAACATCAAAGCATGTTTTTTCTACCTGACTGAGACACTGAATTTTTTCTTTTATAAGGTTAAAATATATTTTTTGAAAATATTAGAACAGAATACATACTTGATATATGTACAATTTCAATGAATAAGGAAAGTAGCACATACGAAGCACTAACACAGAGAGAAAAATAAAATAATCTCAAAATGAAATACTTTTATATTCTCGGAATAATGTGTCCTATCATAGGAAAAAAATCATGAGGCAAAAATTCCACAAGAATGTCAAAATGTTTTCAACACTTTTCTTTTGGAAATGTAACTGGGTTTTGTGTGGATTTTTTTTAACAAGCATTCTCTGATGGAGGAGCATGTCCCTGATGTCCTTCTAACCAGCTCAGTCATTAGTGCATCTTTGAGGAAAGCAATTTATGAGCTTTAGTGGAGGGGGAGAGGACTTCTTTTAGAAAAAAAATAATAAATTTCAGCTGTAAGGATATAAAATATACTGGCAAGTTACTGTGTTTCAGTAATATTACAGTAAACCAGGTGGTAAAAACCCTAAAGTGTTCATTATTTTGTGCACGATAGCTGAATCACATCCTTTAAATACATGTTGTAAAAATATCAAGCCAACGGGCCAGTTAAGTCCAGGGATCTCTGCTCCAGAATGAATTTGATGAGATGTGTATAAAAGAGGTGGCAAAGCCTCCTATTGGCCTTATATTGCAGTAATTGATAAAACCTCTAGAAACAATTTAATAAAGCCATTTTAACTTACACAGAATCACCGATGCTAATTTCTGTCCATCAAGACCTCCTGGGGCCAAGAGGTCTCTGACATCCCTGCCCTCTTTTGGGACACTATCTTTGGGGTTGTCCTGGACTTCGTCTCAGATTTCTAGTAAGTAAAGTCTGAGAGTTGAATTTCAGAATGAACACAAGTGTGAACCTTGTGAGTTTTCTTTAGGGCCTTTTCTTTTTAGAGCCTTTTCTTTTTAGAGCCTTTTCTTTAGGGTCTAATTTTTAAGGACGCAGACCATTTCAAAGCCACTGGGAAATTCAGAGTTTAGCACATCAGTAAACAGACTATCATCTTCAGCTTTTGGTCTAAAATGGAATCCTAAAATTGTGAATCAGGGGAATGCAATAGCACAGTTTCGCCCTTGCAAAGGCCAGTTTCACCACAAATAAGTTACATCTTCAAGATGTTGACCTTCTCTTGACAGACCCTGTCCATCCCTCTCAGCAAGTAAAAGGCCAGAGCCTGACCACAATAACCCTCAATAACAATTTTTTTTTCTGTTGCTGAGAGTTTTCATTAAAAAATCCATGAGGTATTGACATATCTACTGCTTCTTTTTTCTGAAATTCTTGCTAGACAAGATTTGACTGATTTTGTTTAGTCTAGCCAGCAGAGGCTCCAGGATTGGACACCTGAAATAACTCTCACAGTAGCATTTATCTCTGCACAGTTTGGAAATCAAGGGAAACTGTGAATTACAGTATTAAAATGCTGAGCCACAAGAGAAACAAGGAAATAACATTTCAATTTTCAGCATGAGAAAGGGGATGTCTCAGCCTAGCAATATTTATGAGCTGGTAAAAAGCTGTTTATGTCACAGTGGTCATATGTTCCTTAAATGTCAAGTCACAATCAATAACCTTGCTGAAATTTGACCCTGTTGGGCACAGTGTAAGAGAATTGGACGCTCTCCAGGCTATCGGTTGAAAGGCAAGAAACAGCAAGCAACTGATGAGAAGCTATCAATAAAACCTCAGTATTGTTTTGAGTTCAATTTCGAGTAATTGCTAGACATCTGAGATTGAGTCTGACAGACATGAAGAGGGCTAATGTTGGTTCCTGGTAATGAAAAGTAGGTTTCTTGTTCAAAATAGCACAATGGGACCTAATAGTGAAATGGCTTCCACCTCGAAAAACAAGTTGCTCTATGGGCGTAGGAATCAGTGAAGCCTGTGTTTTTATGGATTTCTGCCCTGTGTCCTTACAGCCCACTCCCTTTGTCCTTCCTCTCCCCGCTCTGCTTCCCCAGCAGCTCCAGTTTCTCCCTTGTATCCTCTGTTCACTGCATAAAGCAACATGTGCCCCCTATTTGTTACTGTAGCATTCACAAAAAATTCCAGGTTGGGGTGGGTTTTCCTTTTTTTTTTTTTTGTCTTCTCTTACTTAATAATAGAAACTATGCTGGCACAAAATACGCTGTCTCAATTGTTTTTCAAGTGAATTCTCTGTAGAAGTGGCAGCTGTCTTCAGAAATTGGGACTTACTTGACACCCTAAGTTAAAGCAAAGGTTTAAATAGTACGTTTTGCCTCTCCATTGTAAGCAGGCTAGGTGCATATAGGGAATTACAGTAGCAAGACTGAGAAAGGGTTACTTGTTAAGCTGCTTTTAACACAATTATCTGTGATCATGTGTTGGAACTCCCTTTTTTATATTATTTAACATGCTCTGCAAAATAATTTGTCATAAGGGTCTCCAGTGATGCATAATTCAGGAAATGAATCCTTAAAAGAAATGTCTTCCCCCATTCTCATACTGTTAGCTAGGAACTTGCCAGAACACAAACTTCTGGCAGAAATACTATTGAGCATATAATAGCACGAAAATCGCTGAAGGAAATTATAGTCTTCAGGAGGCTTTCACTTCCCACACAGAGCTCTGCATCAGTTTTTCAGTTGAGTTCTCTTGTACTTTGACCCTACAGCATTTCAGGAGGAGTACTTGGAGGCAGTGGTGCTAGCAGGCACACAAGGTTCAGTGTAAGGCTTGATCCTGAGCCTGAATCACGATTTAGTGTTCAGGCTGGCTAAAAGAGCAGCTCTAAGCTGCTACTAAGGCAGTTCCCTTACTACAGTCAAATCCTGACCATCAGGTAGAAATCTGGTGACATTTTTTGATTTCCTTGGCCAAAGCCTCGTGATGGCAGGTAATCGTATAAAATTACAGATGTATTTGGAATCTGGTTTCTTCCCATTTTGGCATCTTTGGGAGGATTCTTCTTAGCTTTAGTCCATGGCCTCTGCCATGGACTTTGTCTTCGCCCTCTGCCCTGGCTGTGAGCTAGGGCTAGACTCCTGGAGAGTGCACACATTGAATCTAGCAAGGGTTTGTGATTTAGTGCATACTGAGTCTCTGTCATGAAATTGTTCATTGGCAGATGAGTTTTCCTGCCTTTTTCTAAGTATTCCAGCATTTTTTTTAGAAAGCATTTTCAAAAGCTTTACTACGGAACAGGGAACGGAGCCTAACTGGTCCTAAACTTACTCTGATGGATAGTCCTGTCAACAGGGCTGATGCTATGGCTATTTGGTACTGCAGTAATGTGAATTATGTTTCCAAACCATCTCTCTAACTTTCTGCAAGTCCCTGCATATGAATCTTCTCCCACACCCAGAATTCCTGGGCTTGTTTCTCTTCCTCAGCAGTGCACAGGCCTCATTCTAAGCTCCCTGGAAAAATTTTATTCCTTTGATTCCATTTATCAGCTGCACTAAAAAGGCTATTTTTATCCTTTGGATTTTCTTTTTTTTTATTATTATGGACAAGACATAATAATAACGGTCAAGACATTCTATTGCGTTTAAAGAGACAGGGCAGGAACCACACAAAGGGTGAAAATTAAATCTGCAGCTTCTTTCTGGCAAACCAAGCTTTACTACTCCAATAGCCAAGCACACTACTGCATCTCTCTGCTGAGGTCTCATATGTACTGAAGTCAAGCCCAGGCCTAAATGTGAATAGGTGCAAATCTCAATATAAACATTGTGCAACATTTTCATTAAGCTCTCAGCCCAGAATTCCCACCAGATGTGAGTTCTTAATGTGGCAGATGAGGTTTATTCAAGATATCCTAGTGCCTTTGCAATGTAAGCTGCATAACTGCTTCATTGGTGCTGTCATTATATTTCCTTTTGTCTGTCCGCTTTGCCTGTTGGAGTTCACAGAATCACAGAACG
>VZTV01008755.1:0-20923 GCA_013400875.1 Anhinga rufa
ATATATATTGAATATATATATATAAAATTACATAATTCATCACAAACAACATTCCCATCTTTCTCAGCACCTACAGACTCAGAAAAGCCCTTTGGACAAATGTGTGAGCCATAAAGGCAACACAAAGAGTGAGTCCAAGCGTGTCTCAACCGCATTACAGAGTGATGCAGGCAACAGTGAACTCCTAAGTCCCCCACATCCTCTCTGCAGAGCGCCAAAGCTGGCAGCGGGGCTTTTCATGGCACCAAGAAAAATCAAAAAGTGATATACAATGGGATGTGTTGACACAAAAGCTTGGCAAAGGAACTCTGTATAAACATTCCTAAGCTCACAGAAAGAAATGAGCTCCTGGTTCTAATGACCACCTTCCCTAGTGTTACTGGGATTGAAAACTAAATGGGTTTCAGTGTTGCTCATCTCATTTATATGGTGCTTTATGCACAAGGAAGTAAGCCACTGAACAAAGCAGAACACCACAGGGTGAGGCTAGGAGTTTGAGATTGGAAATATTATGGCTTGGGGTTTTTTTTGTGTGTTTTGGTTTTGGTTTTTCTTTTTTCTTACAGGAAATTATGTTTCCCCCACACCATTCCTGCTGATACAGCAGTATCTCAACATCTGGAATAGAAAGCATGAGAGTCTTTGAAAATGTGCAGAACTACATTATGCAAAAAAACATTTGAATAAATTAAGACATTCTGATTTGGAGCAAAAATTACTAAAAGATTTTTATCTTTTTCATAAACCCAGTTTTCTTTTTTTTTTTAAAGAGACTTAATAGTGAGCTTTTTGTTGTTGTTGTTCTCCCGTAGAATCATTTCCAAATACATCAAGACTCTTATGTATTTATTTACTTATATTTCCTCTGTGGTTGGCTTCATGATCATTGCACTGCCGGAGTCTATTTTCCAATAGATCGCAGGGTGATAAAACAGTTTCAGTTAAATCTGTGGATGTCACATATGCACCCACTTCATAGCACTGGAAAACATAAAATAATAGAAAAATAAAATTAACAACAAACTCTGTCCCCCTGCAGATCCTCTTGTGTTCCCACTCTTCTCCACCACAGTGGATACCTTAGTTTGTATCTCAGTAATTACTCATCTCTTTTTATACCTTACTTTAAAGTAAGGGGGGGTTAAAAAAATAATAAAATCCCACATGAACTGCCTCTCCCCAGTTTCTGATTGCTATTTCATCTGGTAGTTGTGGCCTCAAGGCAGCAGGACACTGGTTTATTTGGTTTTTGTTGGTTTGTTTTTGGGGAGGGGGTGGTTGGAGGGGGTGTTTTTTTTGTTTTTTACTCTCTTAGTTGGTGTTAGGGCTGGTAAAGTAATTCTTCATCACAAAGACAGAATCTCTTTCTCACTTTTGGCTCTAAGACTTCTGTTCCTCAAACAAAACAGCCCCCAAAAATACAACACAGGAACATGCAACTAGACCACAGAAGCCCAAGCTATGAACAGCCCACCCACCAATAAGTGCATCCGCTGCCAAACCCTTGAGGGGAAAAAGATGCCTGCTCTATCTTACACAAACTCCCCTTCTTTTCTTTTCTCTCTTTATTTGCCACTCCCCAACTGCCAGTGGTCAGTAAAGTGGACTGAGTAACACTACTTTTTCAGCAAAGACTAAAAGAGGGACGATAGCACCCTAGTGGATGAGTGCTGCATATGCACTCACAGCACTGGGACTGAGTTCCATAAAAGATGTGCTGGGAAGAGAGGCATGGCAAATACAAACTGACAAAAACCTCCTAAGTCTCACTTGACAAGACACAGAAGCCAGAAAGGAAAGGGAAGAGCTTTTCTAACTATTATTTCCTTCCCAAAGTCTCCCCTTCCCAGACAAAGGAAAAGGCAACAGACTGTCTGTGAATAATTTTAGTTCAAAGTATCAGGAACTCAACTGGGTTCCTTTCTGTCCCCATGTTTAACAAATGTGCAAATGGGTTTCCATGGCATGGTTGCTAAGCTGGACTCCACAAACACAAATGCCCAGACTAGTTAGATGCTTAGTACCAGGGGAGAAAGAAAAAAAAAAAAAACCAAACCAAAAAACTAAAACCACCACCCATCACCGATCCTCAAAAGGTCCTAGCTTCACAGCACATTCGGCTGGGAAAGCCTCTCCAGCTCACAAGTGTCACACGTTCGGAAAAAATGCATCCAGCATTTTGTTCCTCTCACGTTTTATTAGCAGGTTGTGCTCCTAAACCCTTTAGTTGTCTGGCTCAAGCAAGAGTGTGACAGACTGACCTGCCCTCGACTCAACACTAGGTGTCACTTCTGCCTAAGAAATGCAAGCGAGAAATTGGGGAAAGTTTCAAAAAACCCTACCCACCCAGCACTGATTTTCAGGGGATCTCTGTACCTACAACTCTTCCTAAAGTCATGGACAGTTACAGAGTTTTAAGGTTTCACATGTCTCACATCAGGCATCCAAGAGCATCAGAAAATACCAGACAATGCTTAGCTATACTAATTATAATGGTGACCTGCAAAAGGTTTCTCTTATCTTTTGTGGGAGGAAGGAAACACATGCCTACACAAACAAGGAACTACCCTATGGAGAAGCTGCCAGAGTCTGCTCTGACAAAGTGGTCTGTCTTGCTGGCCTGTCTCTGTTGCTGCTTTGCTGCTGCAGGTGGAAGAGCTGCTGTGATGCTTTCAGTCCTTCCTCAGTAGCAGACTTGCCTGCCAAAAGATTTCTGAGCATCGAGGACTGACTCACGAGGAGGAGAAAGAGGCATGGTGTTTGTGGTCAGGGCCCCAAGGAAGGCTAGGGCATGAAGGAAATACAGGCAATAATACAGTAAAAGTAGAAGAGATACAGAAGCATGGGGTACAGAGGTGGGGAAAGGGCTCCCCCTGGGGAGACATGGACTGTACTAGAACCATATTTTTTGCTATGTCTTACAGTACCAGAAGTAGGAGACCACAAAAGAAGAGGTACCAGGCTTAAAACAAAATACTTTGGGTATCTAAACACAATTCTTCTGTGCATCTACAAGACATTGTAGAGACCAAAAGCACCACCTGGTTTAAAAATCAACAAAACCAAATTCACCAAAGGCTATTAAACAAGCATACTGATGCAACTTCTAGCAGCCTTTAAAGCAGCAGATTCCTAGAGAACATGAGAGTACTCACTATATGCTTGCCCTCACACTCTTCCCGTGAACACTCACTTCAGGTCACTACCCCTAGAGCACTCCTCTAGAGAAGGACTGGTCTGAAGCCCCTTCCAGACTAGAAAGACTTCAGCACACAGAGACAAAAGAGGTAGGAGCCTGGGACCCAAGAGACCACAGGGTTGTAACTCAGGAAAACCCAGGATCGTAATGAGGCTCAGCAGTTCAAGGTGAGGAAACTGCAGTGGTAAAGTAGAGTATACAGTGGCAGCACACCCACCTTATTGCAAGCATAGAAGCTAATGAAGAACACTGTGGCTACACATATAAGAATCTCAAAGCACAAATTTTCATTTGCTGGTATCTCCCATCTGAGTGTTGAGTAAGGCCAACACCAAGAGGCAAGAGATTGTAAGACTTCTTGGGGCCTTAAGCAGCAAATAAATAAGACACTGAAGGAAGAAATAAAGCAGAAACATAGCAAGAAGCGTAAGTGGAAGAACATGCACTGAGCCATCCCCTTTGACCACATGCTCAGTGCCCTGTGAAAGATCTTGTTTGTGTCCTGTAACGCCCATGGATTTGGTGAAGAACAAAGAAGGGCCTGCTGGGACCCCTCACATACTTTTAGTGGTGATAGGCCCTGCCACTGTTCTGTGTGCTGGGGAAAGTACAAGAGGGGAAAATAAAGTACAACAATTGCAGAGCACAATCATTTATAAAGTCCTCAGCTAAGATCTAGCATTCAAGTCAGACCTGTTGTGAGCAGGGGGTTGGATTAGGTACTTCCAAACACCCCTCATCACTGCCTTACCTAAAATGCTCAGCACCTGCTACCCACCCGCACTGTACAACAGAGCTTGGCAACAGATGTGGATGGGGCTGGAAATGCAAACTAGGATCAAGATACTTAAAAAGCCCCCACGCAAGCCTGGTTCAGAGGTGGCCAGAGACAGGGTTGCAGAGGGTGGGCAGAAGGTGTGAACTGGAACCAGAATGCAGAATCAGACAGCTGTTGTTCCCTGCACCACCACTCTGTTTCCAAAAACAATTCTTAACAGGACACAGTCAGACATGGTCTGGACAGAAGCAGTTCAACCTTCACTCAGCCCTGGGAAACTAAATAGGGACTAGTGTCTAGGTGAAGATCTGGCCTCAGCAAAGGTACCACAGATGCTATAAGATGATTTAAGGTGGGAGTAAAGGAAGAAAGTGATAACAATTTACAGGGAAAGAGAACAAATGGTGACAGCGCACTCTTGCTGCAGGGGCAGGATGGGATGTGTGATAGGGAAGGACACCAAGCGAAGCCAAGACATTAGGCCAAATGGCAGGGGAAACTGAGACAACTAGGAAGCCAAGAAGAGAAGCCTTAATGGTGCTTGAGGATGAGAAAAAGGGAAAGCCAAGCACTGATAATGGGAGTGTGAGCAGAGAGGAACACGGTGCAGCAAAGATGCAAAGGCAATCGGTGGTGAGAAGGACAGCAGAGAACTGGGGAAGGGAGAACACCTGGACAGCAGGTGAGGAATAGCATAGGCACTAATGTTTTCTTTTGCTGAGCAGAGAAGAATCTGACAGGATTGATATCAGTAAAAACCAAAAGGCACACCTCTGACCAAGAGCAGTGTGTGTGAGCAGGACGCAGTTTGTCTTCCTTTTAGACAGCACAAGTATCAGGTTGTTTTGCATGCATTACAGCAATTTCAGAACAGGTTTCAGTACCACAGGACTAGATGGGAGACACAGGGGAAGCTAGAGATCAGAAAACATACAGCAAGAACTATTGTCTGCACACACTTTCTGCTCCTGATTGTTACAGGAGCGAGAGAAAAACAGTGCAGAGGTATGAAGAAACAGGTGCCTGGTGGAAGAGTTGAAGGGTAAGTGCTCCCTGCCTAACCTCCCGGTCTTGACTACTGCAGCAGTCAGGTTCCTCAAAGAGGTGATAAAATGTGACCCAACTTCCCTCGCTGCAGATGGCAAGAAAAATGAAGAGTGCTTCACTGCCCCCTAAACCTAAGCAAGGAAAAAGAGCGCTTTTGGCACAGGGAAGCTCTTCTGCTGGCTCACAGAACTGAAGCCTCAGGCTATGGCAAAATGAGGTCCTTTAAGCTTCATTTGCATATGAGCTATCAATAAAACAAAACCTGGGTCAAAAGGGGAGACAGAAACAGAGAGACTCTGATTTATCTTTTAAAAACCAGTGGGCTTATATCCCCTGAGATCTCTAGTGGCCACTGCATGCAGCTCCAACAGAAGCACAGAGAAAGATGTCTTTTTGGCAATTTTAATTTGGCCCCCCCTTTATTATACAAAATATTTTACAGTTAAAAAACATTTTCCCCAATAGAATCATATACAGATATTTATAATTAACAAGATTCAGTTACACACAAGATAGGGAACTTCTGCACATAGGAAAACAGTGACAGATGATGAAGTGAAAATTAAGACTTGACCCTTCCCCCACCATATTCTTGGAGAGGAGGTTACATTTTAGACTTTCATTCCCATCACATTCCGTCAAGCCTGAACTCTGGGATCTCCTCTTACCCTGACAGGCTGAGGGCCTCCACCTGTCTCCCTAGCATAAGTACTCTGCTTTTAAAAGCTTCATGAGGAGGCTGTACCATGAAGTTACCAGTACCCAGAAAAGGGGACTGCTGCCCCCAGTTTTCCTTAGCAACCCACATATACACACATGCAAGCACATACATGGGGGAAGCGTGCTCAAAACCCAGAATTTTTCACCCTTGCACAAAACGGCAATCCCACCCCACCAAAGCAACCTGCATCCAGGTTGCATCCAGCAGGCAGCCTCAGCAAAATAGCTATCATAAGGTCTGCAAATGCAGTCTGGCAACAGGGCTCGATGTTGCTCTCTTCCCCGCTCTGATCATCTGCCTACCAGCAGAGTATCAGTCAGCAATGGAGGTGATAACATGAACCGCTCAGAGATGCTCAGGCCACAACAGACAGGTAGGGGAAGTTGCACACTTCAGTGGGAGGTCCTTGAAGAGAGTTGCCAATGATCTGCCCTACCAGAGCAAAGATACCTGTAAACCCTAGTGAACATTTTCTCTCTAAGGAAGGTCACTGCTCAGCTGGGCCAACTCTGCACTCGCAGGGGAGCTGATCCCAGAGTCACTGCTGGAGGCCAAATGCCTGAAGCAGTGTGGGAAGATCACGGGCATCAGCTGCTCCATACAGGTCACTCTGCCCCAGCATGGAGAGGGCCATGCGGAGGGTGCTCCAGATGTTGTCAGACATAGCGCCTTGCTGCCCCCGCGGACCGCGGCTCTTCTGCTGCATGTGCAAAGCCTCTAAGAAGTGCTCCACAGCCTCACTGTCAACATGAGAACATATACATGCTTATTGGAGAAGATGGTACATCTCACACTCCTTCCCCCATTTACTTCTAAAGTACTTCCCCTCCAGAACAGTTTCCACCCCTTCATCAGATCCTGCCCTGCTCCCAAACCATTACAGATTCCCCCTTTTCCCTCTTAACAGAAACTGAAGTCCAGATGGCCCCTACTCCAACTGCATCTGCATGACACTTTGTTCTCAGGGCAGAGTCCACACACTTGGCTTGGCTCTCCTATGCCAAGGGAAGGCTGCAGGCAGTGTGGCACTGCCCTATTAACCTACCGCAGTCCCTCTCCCACAAACACATGCACACTCATGGGTCACAGCAGATCTGCTCACCGGTGGGCGCCTAAGTTGATACAACTGATGCCCAAGTTGTAGCGAGAGCGGATGTATCCTGGCTGGAGCTCCAGTGCCCGACGATACGCGGCCACAGCTTCCTCACTCCGGTTCCCATTGGCCAGGGTGGCACCAAGCTTGTTCCACAGAAGATGGTCCTGGAGGAGAGGACAGAGAGAAAGGGTTGAGATAAACTGGACCTTTTTAAGCTCCAAGACAGCCATCCCTTCCCCATATGTTTATCTTATTCCTCCACTCCAAAAATGTACCTCTCATACAAGCAGTGCCTCCACCCAAACCTTCACCCATAAACCTCCAAGTACCTCCAGCATCCAGTCTGCCCTTTCTTACATTGGGGCGCACACTGAGTGCGGCACTGAAGCAATCCACAGCCTTCTCATACTCGCCACTGAGGTTGAAAAGGACACCCAGGCCACACTGAACATCAGGATCCACAGTCGAGGGGTTGCTGCGCACAGCTGTTAAGAACAGCTCTTTCACTTCCATGAACAGTGAGCTGGAAAAACGCAGAACAAGGATTAGTGTACTGTGGAGAGAGCTGGCCTTGAGTTGCTCCCTCTGCTCCTGCCTGGAGCATTCCCAACCCTCCAAACCTTTCAGCTGAAGGCTGAAATTTGTAACCTTAACTCACTCAGACAGCAGGGAACCTAGGACACGCTTGGAAGGCCCCAGGTTTGTCCCCGAGGCACTCTCCTCCTGTTCCTTCTCCAGCAGGTGGGCATAGTCTGGTTTATGGTATAGCCAGTCCCGCAGGGTCTCACATGCCTGCTTCTGCAAGGACTCATTGGTGAAGCTGACTGCTAAAGCCATAAGTGCTGTGAGGTTCCCAGGCTGCAGTTCCAAGCACCTGCAGGTCAAAGAAAGAAAAGTGAATACAGTATTGAATCAGTCTGGGATACACCTAGATACACAAAGTAACACAATCAAGACAGAGCACACCATGCTAGCCATACGGTCCTTGTGGCACTATGCACTAGACAAGGAGCCATGCTCAGAAGCTCTTCTGCAACACTCACTGTCTGAGGGCACTGATTGCCAAAAGCTCCTGTTCATTCTCTGCTTGGGTGGTTCCCAGATATTGCCAGGCCTGGAGAAGATAAAGATGCACAACGTCAGACTCCTTCACATCCAGAGAAAAAGATCAGCCAGTAAACCACAGACACAGATTAAATCCATGGTATTATCCCACGCATTTTTTAGGGCGAGGCCAAATATATGCAAGTATACACATTAGCCACAGATATAAGCATCTTTCGTAAGACACACAGACTTTATGGCACATAGGTCCTCAAGGCCAATAAAACTGGTGTTCTTATAGTGGAAAAAAAGTAGTGAATGTCTACCTGGAGATCTATCACAAAGCAACTGTTGGCAGTTTTACATTTTTAAGTCACAGAATCTCCACTTTTGACTTCTAACTGTGGTCAAACTGCAGAGGAAGGAGGGAAAACAGAACTCTTATTTCCTAAGGACAAAATGGCATAGTAGTAGTGCTAATAATGAGATCCCCAAGGTAGGCAGCTGTATATACTTGTGCGGTGGTCCACTAGGAACTGATAGTCTTGGGAGTTGACTGTCAGACCTGAAAGCAGAAGCACTGTTATTTTACTGAATCTTCAATCATGACACCAGTACACAAAAACCACTTCCATCTCCAGGCTGCTGATATAAGGAATATTTAAGGCACTAAATCCAAAGTACCTATTCACTTTATGTTGACAACCACACCCATTGCTCAAAAATAGGCTAGTCAGCAGGATTGTCAGCATGAAGTACCCACTTTTTGAACATAAGTCACAAAATGCAGTATCCACTATCTTAAGGAAGGAAACTGTTTCATTAGCAAAGACCCAGACACACTGCACAAGCCACCACAAACAAAAGGCAATCTACTGTCTGAAATCTCTAATGCCTCACCATAGAGCTAACTTCAGCTCAAGAGCTGACCAGTGGTAACTGCATGGTGTTCTGCAGGCACAAGAGCTGGGATTCAAGGTAAAGTTGTGATTTGGACCAAAGCAACCATGACATTTCCTTCAGAGCAACTGTTCAAGTCTATTTGAGAGCTGTACCATTTGTGAAGCCTTGACTTCTCCTGTACTTTCTGCAAAGTCACAGTATCAGAATGTTTTCAATACAGCTAGTCAGAACTGGCCCCAGATTTCTTCCCCTAAGGTTTTAACTACCTCTCCATTATGGTCAGCGTGCAGCCCACACTGCCTATAGGAGGGTGCCAATTCTAAAGGAATATTAGCAACACCTTTTGACCACCTTAAAGCTAAAGTAGATCTCCAAAACCTCTGCTTACTTTTCACCTACTCCCAGTACTCTAGAAAGTTAGATACCTGTATTCCCAGAAGCCAAGAACCTCTGTTCTGAGAGATCACTCTCATCTAAGCCTCAGGATAAACAAATTAAGTTATTACTGATCATATACAGTTAGCAGGGCTTGAATCAGACACACTAAGAATGCAGCATCCCTGGGTCCTTGAGGCAGGCACTCCAGAAACGGAGAACATGTAGGTACTTGCATTCTTCCTCTTCCTCCTGAGAATATCCAGGTCCTCTACCTCTGAAGAAAGGTGCACAGATTATCCCATTTCTCAATCCATGCTGCAGAAGCTGAAGTGCTTTATGGAAATAAGTATTCACTGAATTAGGAGCTAGAAACTTGTCTTCAGTATAAAAATCATTCTCTGGCCCACAGCTTCAAATGAAGTCTGAAGACACCCAAGCCATCTCTCTCAACCCTTTTGGGTTACACCTTCTCCTGGCATTTAGATGGAAGACCTAACCAGGACCCCTAGTGTAACAAACTGCTCAGAACTAGTCTTTAATACAGATATTGAAAGCAGTTATCTGCCATAAGCATCTCCAAATTTGCAAGTGTCTTTACGACTTCCACAGAAGCAACTTAAGAGATGAGAGCTCCTTGTTGGCTCCACGCAGAATCTCATGTAACTCCAAAGATTTTGCATAGCTCTGGGCCAGAGCCTTTGCACTTTTTGTAACTGACCTTAGTCATAAACCTCCTTGCCCACAGCTCTCCTGGGGATTCACATACATTAGCTACATATCCAGAGCCACAGAAAAATTAGATGTTTTCATACAACCTGCACAGCTCCCAACACTAAAGTGAGTTTTCCACACACACCCTGACACCTCACAATGTAAGGATCCAAGTAGCAGGACACCCAGTCAAGGCCTACTATCTCTGCCCTCACTCACCTCCATATGATCTGGCTTCTGTTGCACTGCAGCCTCGAAAAGCAAGACAGCATTGGGGAGGTCACCTTCCTCCAAGCGCTTCTGCCCCTCTTCAAATGCATCTGGGTGGTCTCTCATGGGATTATCCTCCTCAAACTGGTAACCCTAGCAGTGAAAACAGACAGGGGCTAATACTAGGAGAGGCTTAGGGAGAAAAGCACTCTCTACAGTTCAGCAGTCTAGTCTTGCTGCATCAGAAACACTCAAACTGCAGACCAGCCAGCACTGCATCCTCTGTTAGTTCGTAGCAGATCAGAGAACAATGGCTTTTCTTCCTGCCTGCTCTGTGCTGAAAAATTCCCCCAAACCAGACCTGGAATAAGTTGCAACAGAGACGGAACATCTGGCGTGAATACTATCAGCTGCAGGGGGCAGACAACAACACTTGCACTCACTGCAAAGAATCCCAGCATTACTGGTATTTGGCATTGGACAAGAACTAGACAGCACCAGCAGACAAGCACAAGTGAAAACAGTATTTCTTTAACCTCTAGCTGATCTGGGATGAGGGTGCAAGTGACAGCAAAAGATCAGTATGAGAAGGAATCCTAGCAGCATTTGGGGTCTGTGGTGCTCACCTGCACGGCAGATGTACTGCCAGTCTCCTCAAGGCAGTCCATCACAGTGCTAGGGCTGAGAGACCCTGTTTCTCTATTACCTTGTCATATGATGAGGAGCTGAGGTCTTCATAATCAGAGAGCCAAGGGTGAGCCTCTGCATCTCTCTTGGCCATCTCCTCCCATTCTGCCTGGAGTTTGTCCCAGAAATCCACATCTGACTGAAGGGAGAACAGAATGTGACCAGAGTACCTCAACCATTAACTGAGCTCTATAGACACCCCAGAGAACACCCTCTTAAATGTTTCTAGCCCTTCTCACAGCATGCAATGGAGTAACCCTACCACAGGCTCTCAGTTGGTACTCCAGCCCTCCACCTCCATCAGTTTTACCTCCACAGCAGTCTTTGCCTGCTCAAATTCCGTATCAAGAGCTGACATGTTCCCAGATCGCGCAAACTGATCCACCCAGGCATCAGATGCCCCCTGGGAGATTGAAAACAGAAACACACCTTTCTTTTTAGAATTTGGCAACCTCAAGGCACATCCCAAAACAGCAGGAGGGGCCTGTCATGACCCCTCCTCCCTATCAGCAAGAGCTGATGGCCTGTAAGGCAGAAGAGAGTTCATTTGGGTATCCCCTTCCTCCCAGGTGCTATGGGAGATGAGAAAACTCGCACTGCCCAAATACCTTCCCAGCTTCTGGCTACACTCTGCTAAGAAGAGCCCAACAGCCCCTCCCTCACCTCCCCCAGCCTAGTCATCAGTAGAGCATTGCTGAGAGTTGGACTTGCCATTCTCCCTCACTCCCGGACTGTGCACTGTGGCAAAAAGCCTTCCTCCTTCAGAGCACATAGGGCTGGGGCTCCTACCTGCTGCTGTATAAACTCAGCTGCCCATTGCTCTGCCTGATCTTGGTCTCTGTGGGTCACCTGATTAGCTTCGATCGATACCCTCCCATCTCCGATCTGGCGGACAAACTTTAGGAACTGTGGCAGAGAAACGAAACAAGGATGGAGCTGGGCAGATGCTTTGCCAACAAGCCCTCTACTTGTGCCCGCCCCCCTTCAATAAAAGGGCTTCTCTCTGCAAAGTGAGCACAAAAGGCCTGAAAAGGTGGAGAAGACAGGACTTCACCAGAGTAATGTGGTAGAGATGGATAATATCTAGAGTGGATTGTAGGGTTTGCCTTCTAGGAATCAGGGAAGAAATGGGAACACGGGACAGCAGGAGGCTTTATTCCTTTACTGTCTTCCCCCTTCTCAATTCCCCACACCCCTTATTCACACTAGATATCTGTGAGCCCCAGTCAGGGAATTTCTTACCTCAGAATTCTTGAGTTTTGGATCATCCACTTTAGAGAGGAAATCACTAACAGTTTTCTTAAGATCATCCTCAGGTTGATATTCCTCATACCTGTGTTCAGAGGCAGTAAAAGGGAAAGAGGTAGCCTGATACCAGGCAACAGCAAACTCTTTCACTAACAACAGTCTACACAATGAGCCAGACAATGGTATTGAGGGATACAACCCCTCCTCAAAGACTCTAGGGTTCTCCTAAGTGATTCAGTACCTTTATCCATCTGTAAAATTTCAAAATTACTACTAGGTTAACTGTGCAAGTGACTGACACAAACAGTAGCAGAATTAAACAACTCCAGTGACAGCACAGTTCTGCAGAACATTCTGCATTCTTTGGCAAGCTCACATACTATCAGACATTGCAAGTTTTGGCACCACCAAAAACAAGGTCATGTATCTAGGAACAAAGAAAGTAGGTCATGCTCATGGAAGAACAACACTGTCTTGGAAAAGCATCGACTCCACAGAGGATTGAGGGCTCTTAGCAAGCACACAACTCAATATGTTGTCTGGCTTACAGCAGGATAGGACCAGTTGCAGGTGTTACCACTACATTCAGTCTTGGTGAAGTCTTTGGAACTGGCAGCAATAACTCAGGAATGTCCCTGTTTGCAGAAAGGTATCAGAAAAGGCAAGAGCCAGGAGAAAGGAGAATCCAAATATTGATAATCTCTCTTAGGGAAAGATCTAAGAAGCCCAAACTGTTTGCTTGTGTATTGCTTCTTTAACTGAAAGACTTGTCTGTAGTCAACAGGCACCTACCTATACAGAGGAGATCTGTAGTAGTAGACTCTTTTTTACCACACAAAACCACATGAAAATAATGTCTGGAAGGCTGAATCTAGAAATATGCAGAGGAAAAGCTGGAAGTGGTTTGTCAGATAGGGAGAATGAAAGGACAAAAGTTCACAACTAGCAGAGTCTAGTACTTGAGATCTTTAAATCTAAAAAAAAAAAGTATCTGATGTGGAAAAAAGTTCTGCTTGATCAGGGGTTCCTGAACTCACTCCTGAAATCAATTTAAGGAGCTTTGCATTAGGCATGAGATTAAGTTAGCCTACATGATCACAATATCTTCCTGGAACTAGAAAATAGAAAAACTAGGATCTCTCAAAAACTTCAGTCTCCAAGCATTTTCTCTTCCTTTCTCTGAAACCAAAGGCCTGAGAACATCAATCCAGGTTAAATGACTCAAAAGCATTCAGGCCCTAGCAGATTTCTATCACCTATTCAAAAACTTCACCCACCCAAGTGCCTAGCAGCAATAACTAGTCTTGAGAAGATAGACTCACCATTTGTCTGCTGAAGACTGGTCTTCCGACTCCCCAAGCCACAGTTTCTCCTCTGACTGCTCTAGGTATTCTTCTGCCCACTTGGCAGGAGACACAGACAGTGGATCTACATAGGACATCAGGAAGAATGGGGAGAAGAGCAATATAGGCAGACCATCACTCAGATTAACTTCAGATTTTGCTTTCTCCACTTTACACACAGTTACCCAACACAGAGAAAACGTCTTAAAAGAAATATTGTTTACACTTGTTTCTTCTAACTTTGTTTATTCTGATGTAAAAATCAAGCCTTAGGTTCAGACTGTGTATTAATACAGATGCCACTGTGGTGACATTAACCTCATGATTTTCTACTTTAATTTCACAACTTAGTTATCTGCTCCATGCGGGATACTATGTAGGTCAAGAAAATTAGCAATACATCACAAGTCTCTGACAAAAGCACAGCCTACAAAGCACTAGGTTTTCATCAGAACTTTCTCAAAGACCTTTGTAAATGCTGATTTATATTCCCAGAAGCATAAAGAGTGAAGGTCAAAAAATGGGACTACCTGGCTCTCTACAGTGGCCACTCCTGGAGAAGAGAATAGCATCTATTTAAAATCTTACTCCTAACTTCCAGATTAGGTCATGGGTGGTAACAGCCCTAGCTCTATATACACAATGCAGATGGCTTTTCAGATAAACTACTGGCTTCCTTGAAACAAAAAGCTTAACCTTTGGGCCAGAAACATTCACTTTGCATGTTTCCAAGGCGCAACATCCCTCCACCTCCATGAAACTGACAAAAAAGTATTTGGCTGAAGCACACTAAGCAATATTTACCTTTGTACCAAAGGCAAATTTAGCCTTAAGAGAGAGAGTTAGAGAATACGTAAGCAAGAAGCAGTACCAGACCATATCCAGAATGTGCATCAGTTGAATCATAATAATTTTTATAAAAGCAGCTTGAATAGTCTGCTTCTAAGATCTCCAAGTTCCTAAGATGAAAACAAAAGACCCTTACACCTGAATAAAAGCTTCCACACCACACTGTTCACAATTTGGCTAAGCCATTGCAAAGCAGCTTTCCCCCCCGACCCCCTCCCCGTTAAAGCTGCTACAGTAAACACTGCTGGACCCAAAGCACTACTCCAATTTCACATTCAGTACTCTCCACTACACACAGGCATGTGTCTGGGCAACATCTTGACAGTAATTCCAAAAGGGACCCTTCACCTGTCACTTCAGCAATGAACTCCTGTGACCAGTCAGCTTCATTGTAATCTGAAGAGGCTTCACCAGCACTATCTGCTGCAGCCAAGAATTCCTGCGTCCAGTTTTCAGACAGTGCCAGAGCTGCCACACCTGGAGCTACAAGAAGAAAAAAACAGAAGTGAGGACCGGAAGACTCAAAGGCACCATTTAAGTGTTCCAGGCTAGCCCTCATTATCTCTGATCTTTTTCTTTGTTAGAATAAAATCACAGAAAGGTTCTACTTGGAAGGAATCTCTGGAGGTTGCTAGTTTTCCCACAGGAGGTTAACACTGAAGTTACAGATTAGGTTGCTCAGGGCATTCATCAGGTAACTTCTGAACTTGTCCAAGGCTGGCAATTCCCCAGCCTCCCTAGGCACCTGTTCCAGTACTGAACCACTCTCCAAGGGAAGAAACGTTCCCTTACATCTAGTCAGTTCCCTTCCTCAACTTGTGTCCATTGCCCCTTGACCTTTTGCTGTTCATCGCTGTGAAGATCCTGACTGTGGCTGCTGAAGATAGCAACTAGACACTCCACCCCCCTGCCCCTTAGACTCCTCTTCCCCAGGCTGAACAAACCCAGTTCCCTCAGCCTTTCCTCTTACACAACATATTACAGTCCCTGAACACCTTACTGATCTCCACTGGATTTATTCCAGTATATCAGGGTACTGGGAAGCCCAAGTCTGGAAACAATACTCCAGATACGATCTCACAAGTGCTGGATGGATGGGAACCACCCTGCCAGGAGCTTCACCAAACACCAAGATCCCTTCCAGCTCTCCACCTACTCTAGCTCCCCTCACCTCGCTGAGGTGCCTGTCGGAAGCTTGACTGTTCAATCTCTTGCATCTCAGCCAACAGGTCATCCATCTTAAAGGTCTGGGGTGCACGGGACAGTAAAGGGGCATTCTGCTCTTGCAGGAACTCTCCAACCAGCTGCTGAAGACAGAGATGGATTCCAAACACAGCATAGAAGATGAACAGGCAGAGCCATAGAGCATAAAAGAAAGAAATGGGCTTGTCAGAAGGAAAGAGTAATATCAGGCAAGGGGAAAAATAGCAAACAGTGTTGATGAGAAAAGCAGTAAAGAGATGCATCAATCTGTTCTTACCTCATCTTCGGTGGCCACTCCCAGTGGTTTGGATATCTACAGGGAATAGTGGGCAATTATCCCAACAGCTTTGACCCCATACCCCTCTCCACATGCACCCCGTGACCCGGTTAGGTCACATCTTCCACCTCCTTAAGCCTAGGCTGTCAGCATTTTCTTGCCTTAGCTGCCTGCTTACATAGAAGCAAAAGGGGCAGGAATACCTTGAGCAACACTGTCCAACCCCCCTCCCACCGCTTTCTAGGTTAGGACCTGTGACAGCAAGGCATTCAGCTCACGGCAGCCACCAAGGTTCTCCGAGGACCCATAAACACAGCTCCTGCACACAGGCCCTCACCCCACAACCCTGCGGGACAAATCGGGTGACCCCGTGGCCTCCTTCCCCAGGAGAAAAAAAAAAAAAAGGAAAAAAAAAAGGCAACTTAACACAAAAGAGCATTCTGTGCAGCTCTTTTCAAGGCACTGGGACAATGCTCCCAACTTGATCCTTTCATAAAGAAAACGTTTCGGGGTCANCCCCGGCCCTGCAAGCGGGGCCACCCGCAACACTCACGGCTGCGGCTCCGGGAGCCCCTGGGGGCCAGGCCAGCGGGCCCTGAAGTCCTTCCTGCCGCAAGGCTTTGTCCTGAGTGAAGTGTCCGGCCAGCTTCATGAGGGGGTTGGAGCCCCCGCACTCCGGTTCCACCAGCTCCCTCATGGCCATGGTGCCAGGCGGCGAGGGAGGGTCGGCGTCAAACCCCGCCGGGCCTGCACCTGGCCCCGGAGCGGCACAGACACTGGGTGAACGCCGGGCAGAGCGACCGGCTGCCGCCCGCCNNNCCGGCGGGCCCGGGAGCCTGCGGGGGAAAGGCGACCGCCCCCGCCACCTCCCCGCCCGGGGAGGCCCCGAGCTCAGGCCAGAGCCCGCAGGGGCGGGGGCCGTGCTCCGACGCGCGCCGCGGAAGGCACCAACACCCCCGCCCGGCTCAGCGGGGCGAAGCGCAGCCCGGGCGGGCACGGCTGCCATGGCCGGGAACGGCCGCCCCGGGGTAGCGGAACACCCCCCCCCNGGGGCGGGGCCAGCTCTTAAAGGGCCAGGCGCCCCGCGAGCGCCGCACCAGAGCGCCTTAAAGGGCCAGCGTCCCGCGGGCCGGGCCGCTGGAGTCCCGCACGCCCTCCCCGCAGCATGGCGGTACAGCTGGAGCTGCGCCCGGGCGGCTTCAGCTCTGCTTGGAGTCCCTCCTGCCCACCGCTGGAGCGAAGCGGTGCGTGTACCCTCCGTGCGTATACCGCACAGGCACGCGTAACGTTATAATCTGCCATTAAAGCTATGCCACAGAGTCAATAAACACGTTGCATAGATTCAGAGCGGCAGTTCTGCCGTGGTGTTGGGTGTCCTGTCCGCCGCTCATCTCGTTGACCTTCAGGCACAGCAAGCAGGTTTTTGCACTGATGACAGCTGCAGCCCACCCTGCAGCAGGTTACAGGTCTCTGGCCCGAGCGGAGAGTGGTCATGAAGGCACATGGAGAACAGGAGGTTCTTGTAGCATTTGCGAATAGCACACGTTCATCTGGCTGGCGGACTGCTATTTTATTACTTGCTTTGGGATCACTAAAATGTTGCGGCTAGTGGTAACAGGTTAAAAGTGCCTGCATTCAGCTGAAAAGTATGTGATGGCTTCAGATAAGCCATAGAAATGTCAACTCCTTTACAGTTTTCATGCTTCTATGGGTGTGACTCCAAAGGAAGAGCAAACCGCCTGGAAAATCAGAGCTCATTTGTGTATAGCCTCTAAAAGAATGGGAAAAGCACGAAGTAGGGGTTTACATGATGTGTGCTGCCCCCTGTGACATTAGGGTGCTAGAAGTAAATTGTTTTCAGAATCAAATCCTGTCTTCTCCTTTTCAAAGGGGATACACTCCTCTGCAGGATCCTCTCCAGACTTCCCAGATGCAGTTCATCTATCCAAAACGCGATGTCTAGCACTGTTTTAGACACTCTTCTTGGGCAGCAAGTTTTCTTGACTGCTCTCCTTACAGCTTTGAAATGCATATGACATCCACAGCCAGTTCTGTGCTAGCAAGTAGTATGTCTCAACAGAAGCAAATCTTTGAAAGTAATAGAGTTGGGGCTGGAAATCCAGCATCCACACCAAACACGCTTGGTGAGCTTTGGATTATGTCTTTCCTGGTCCCATGGACTACACCGCAATTAGCGGTTGAAATGCATGAGGTGTGCTCCTATGTACGGCACACCTACTAGCTTAGCGCCACCTGAAAGGAATCTAGTTTGCACACCAATTCTGTTTTGCGGTACAAACCAAAGCCCAGCAAGCGGGGATTACAGGAAGATTCACTTGAAAGCACTCTTCAGATGTCCATCCAGGCACTGGTGTAGAAGTGTCCCAAGACTGGCAGGCAGCTGCATTAAGATGGCGACACTTGAAAAGATATTTACATAACCACTCTTACACATGGCGACCGAGGCAGCACACGCTATGTAACACTGGCACAATACATCCCACTCTTCCAGATGTCTGCTTTATGATATTGCTCCCTACTTGCCTGTAAGTTGTAGTCATGTCGTTATTGACAGTTCCAACATTAAGCAGTCCTTTATCTACTGAAAACGTCACGGTATCATTTGCACCAGTCAGAAGACAGCCTGCAGGAGGCCCTCAGAAAGCATCTTCCATGGCTCAGTCACAGTTTTGCCATTGCCTGAGGGTGAGGCATGGGTGCCACTCCACCTGAAGGTACAGAGACCTTGCAGAGTGAGACTTTCTAGGTCTTAGACACAGAGCAAAGGAGACAGAAGGAAAAGTTAGATGGCCCCATTTATACCTCACAGTCCCAAAAGACTGTAATGCAACTAAAGGAATCAGAAGTGGTGGCAGAGCATCCAGGACAACCACAGCTATAGCTGTCGGTGGTTAAGTATCCTGCTGAAGCCACAAATATTTCTGTTTGCAGGTAGAAAGCAAAAGGTCTGATCTAAAGTCAGCAGGAAAAGGGGCAAAGTCAATGGACCCTTGCATGTAAAGTGTAAATATTTCAGCAGTAAGAACTGAAATATCAGGGGGCCTTGATAACTCTTGGAGACATGAGGAAAGCAAGTTGTACAGTTCCTGAAAAGGCTATTCTGGACTCTGCATCCTTCAGCCAGTCTGAGTTTGGTGGTAGCCAGTGCTCTGCTGCTGAAGGTCCTGGGCCTGATGGGGACCAGTGGCAAAATGAAGGTCTCTGCCTAGCTATTCCCCATCCTAACTTTGTGAAATTCATTGTTTCTTTCCCAGCGCAGAACTTTGCACATGCTTTTATTAAATGGCTTTTTTCGGGCCATTTCTTCCATTCATCAAGATCATTTGAGTAGTAATTTTGTCTTCCAAATACATTGCAACCCCTCTCAGGTTAGTATTGTCTGCAAATTTAATAGGCACACTTTCTAGTCCACTGTATAAATCACTGAAGAAACTATTGACACCACACCGAGGACAGATCTCTGCAGGACTCCTTCTTGATACTCTTCTCCAGATAGACAGCGTGCCATTGAAAATCAATCTTAGAGTTTTATAATCAGCATCAGGGTCTCCTAACAGTGATTTCAGTAGATCCAGTTTCCCATGTTTCCTAGCTTGTTTGTAAGACTGTCAGATGAAACAGAATAAAAATCTTTACTGAAGTCAGAATATGTAACATCTATTGTTACCTCCTTATCCACGAGGCCTATTAGTCGACCGTGAAAGATTGGTTTGACTTGATTTCTCTTTTTTGGCAAATGGAAAATGTGAGTTGTCTACTTAATGTAGACCTCACAGGGGGTGCAGTAAAGTAATGCTGGCTGGCCAGTAATTCCTCAGATCCATTTTGTTTAGTTGTTTGTTTGTTTGTTTTTAAATAGCCAATATATTTGGCCTTTTCCAGTCTTCTTAACCTTTCCATTCTCTAGAGATCTCAAAGATAACTGCCAGTGGGCCTGATATTGCTTCAGCCAGTTCTCCAGCCATCACAAGATGAATTTCGTGAAGCCTGAAAGCATTGATTTGCCTAAGTGCTTAGAAATGTAGAATGACTTTTTACCCACTTGTCACTGGTGCTAGTTAAGGTATTCACCTAGCCACCATCACAGAAGACAAGTGAAAAATACTTGCAACTTCTTGGTATCTTTGGTCGATTTTCCATTTCACTGACCAGAAGGTCAAGCCTTTAACTGAGGGTCTTCCCCTCACTGCCCATGTAGTGACAGGTACTATTGATGGGGTAGTAGCTCTTTTCTTCACCAAGAAGTAATTATTGGAAGTAACACACTAAGAGGTAATTATTCATTTCCTCTTTGAAGTACGTATGTCTTTGCATGTACTTGAAGTCAGTTGCCATGTCTCCCTCAGTTCCTTCTTCTCTAGATGACACACTGCGGTTTTTCCAATCCTCCTGCTTGAATGGCCCAGGCGAGTTACTCCCCGCAGCGGGTTCACTCCCCGACGCCTGCCTGTTTTGTAGCAGCATGGCACCCAAACAGGACACTCAGTCCTGCGCCACTTGGTGCCGTGAGTGCTGAAGTCACAGTAGTACAGAGTTGATCGGACAGCTTATTTCATCTGACCTACAGGCTATCCTTCTAGCCATGCAAAGTGATATGATGCGTGCCTTTTTGGCAACACTGTGAGGCTGATGTTTTGCTTTTTTCCAAGGAAGATTTTATCCTGTGAACTCTGACACTATCTGAAACTCTGCATTTGCAAAAGCAACAGAGGATCTTTTGGCCCTGAATATTCCCCGTCTTTGACATAGCGATCCTTCGAACTTCAAAGTCATGGATCTAATTTGTTCTGAGGGTTTTTTTTGTCTGAAACACATCCACCTGTTTGCACATAAAGCCAAACGTCTGAGGAAGCATCTGGGGCCTCACTGAGTGAGGGTGAGAGTCAGGAACGACTAGGCTCTGCTCTTGGACCCATCACTTCCCTCAAAGAAATTATTTTGCCATCCCTGCTTTGGTTCCCCCACTTGCAAAACAAAGACGAGGTTTCTCTGATTGCTTCTTTTTTTTTTTTAATAAAAGAGCCTTGAGTGGCTGGGCAAAAGGAGCTGCGGGAACTGGCACCCGAAACTCTGCAAGGAGGGAAAGGAGAGCACGAAAGCAGGGAGCGCACCCCGGCCCAGAGAAGGCACGGGAGGGCCGGGCCGGGCCGCCGGGCCCCGCCACCGGCGGGCAGGGGCTCGGGAGCGGCGGCTCTGCGGGGCCGCCCC
>VZTV01008755.1:21422-36188 GCA_013400875.1 Anhinga rufa
CATGCCCTTCAGCACGTCCCTCCTCGTACGGCATTTCACCCTGCTTCCCCTTAAGAAATATTTTAAGTCTCAAAACAATGAGCTTTAAGTTTATAGGGTCCCAAAGCCAAAGGTCTTGTGGTTCTCCGGACTTCGCTGAGTAACGGCAGAACTCCCTCTCCCAAATTTCCGCCAGCCTGTTGGAGTCTGTGTGACAGTGAGGTTCCGCGGCATAGCACGTGCAACAAAGCACATCGTTTAATTGCTCTTAATGAGTAAATTTCCAATTTTTTTGCAGCTAATGCAGTTTTTGTGCTATGTTGATCTTTGCTTATACGCGCTTGCCCTCTCTGTTCCCAGAATTATTTTGTATGTCTATTCTCTTTTATTAATTTATCCTTTGAACTAGATAGTCAATGCATCTTAGCCTTTCTTAATATATTTTTTTTCAGATTTCTTATAGCTTTCTTCTTAAGGTTTTCCTCATCCTCATTTTCCACTTTGGTTCCTGAAAAACTGTGAGAGTTTGGCTAGTGACAGGAGCATGACTAGCGGGAGTTTTGTCAGTCTGTATCCTGTCCTTGCCCATTAAGCAGTAATCCTTGAATTACAATTCATTAAAACTCAAGAGATGAATAAGATGAATAAGAAGTTCAGGTTATTGCTGCAGTGTATAGTTAATATTACTGTTTTACCTAATGAAACATCTCAGTGATGAAGGAACAGTTGTTCACTTTATCTTCTAGGAGGAGAACTGGGCACCTTCAAATGAAACTTGTGAGAGGTTTGCTCAAAACTAATGCAAGAACATAGCTCTTAACCCAGTGTGTAGTTAAACTGTGGGACTCCTGGCCACAGGATATTAGAGGGTAAAAGCTTTTTATGTGTCCAGAAAGCATTTTTAAAAGATTAATGAAAAAGAAATGTGTTGAAGGCTATTAAATGCAATGCAGCATTTCTGGCTGAGGAAATCCCTGAGCTGAAAATTGCGGGAAGCTGGGAGAGTATTCTGGAGATGAGTATTTCTCCTACTCTTCCACAGGTGATCTTTATTCATCTGTGTCCTAAGCAGAATCCTGGTTTAACTGCAGATTTGTCTGACCTAGCATTGCCATTCTTAAATGAAGGTTTTCAAGCCATCTCAGTTTGTGGCTAGCCCAAGTAAGGGCTAAAATGTGAATTACCAGTAAACCTTGTCCCCTCTGTGCATGTTCTCATACCCTTTTCAGATCACTGAAAAAATGCTAATGGTGTTTTTTTAGTTTTTCTCAACTAATCCTCTTTTTTGGGCCATCTCAAACTTTCCAGTTTTCCTTTTAAAATGTGAAAGCAAGATCTAGAGGCAAGTACTGTTTTCTAAGGTAAAATTACCTGCCTTCTTCAATTAGTTCTTTTTGCCACTGCTTCCCTCTGGGCGTACACGTTGTACTGGTTTTCAGCTGCTGCTCTTCATCATATTTTGCATGAATTGGTTTTGTTCTTTCTTCTAGAGTAATGACTTATGGGTTTTGGTTTCATTAAACCAGTCTGCTTAAGCCCTGCATGAGGACCCTTGGTGACTGCTCAGTTCCATGTGTTTTTTCATTAGTTGCAGCTTTGCTCAGTACTGTGACAATCTTTTGGTGTGTCAAAGGTTTTATCAAGAGTAAAGTGTTACCTCCTGTCTGTTGGTGGAAAAAAATGGAAATTGGTAGGTATAGCCTAGAAGTGAGTTTCCTAGGCCCTTGCTGGACTACTGCTGCTTGATTCTTTACTGACAACTGGTTTCAGGGCAGGGAAAGAGGGGGGCTGATTTATTTTTTTTTTCATCTCTCTGAGTGTTGTGGTCTGATTTTAATCCATTTTAACATCTGTGCAGAGTGCTAAGGCTCTAAGTGTGTTTTTGTGAGATATGAAGCTCACTGTTTGCAAAGCTGAAGTATGTTGCATCGTTGTAGTTGCTTTTGTGAATCCAGCTTTTGTTTGTTAAGTTCCATTAAAAAAAAACAAACAAACCCAAAAATCCCAATATAGCCCTCCCGACGTTGATTAGTACAAAATGTCTTTTAAGTCTATGAGAGATCTGATCCCATAATTCTCTTCTGACATGAATCTTGGGTTATATAACCGTATTAGCAGCATAAATTATTACAAATATGCTTTTTTTCAGTCCTGGTAGACATTAGAACTCTTGCAGGCTGTATATTTTCCCCAGTCCCCTAACATTTCTTAAGCATTGAAATCTGTAAGTGTGAAGTCTCCTCAATCAACTATTTTTAATATCCATGGTCATGGGTTTTTTGTGTCCGCTGATTTTAAAATGTTTGTTCTGACTAGGTTTTGTTCAATTTTGTCTTCATTAGTATTGGACTGAAAAATAGTTCATCTCTTTGTAATGAGAGTACATAATTTTCCATTTCTTCTGAAACAGAAGAATCTTGGAGATCTATGTCTTTCATACATCATGAGCATCTGTATCATCATGCAGTGCATGATAACACATCATAGTTGAGGTTTCTTCTCATTTTGAACAACTGATATACCTTATTTCCTTAGCTTTGTTTAGTCAGTGTTGTTTGTTCCCTGAAAAATGCTCCTTAGTCTTGCTATTGAGCCGTAGTGGTTCAGAGGTCCCCTTTCACCTTGGACTCTCTTACTGCTGATTAAATGACCACCAAGCTAAGGAGTAACAATTTCTTTAACTCTTATTATTGCTTTTAAAATTCTTCTCTATTATCTATACATATGAGTAGCTTGAGGAAATTGAACTCAGGAAACTTTTATATATACTGGAGGCATGGGTTCAAATTCATATCCTACCATGCTCAGGAAGGGAATTCTGGAAGAAAAGAGGTATTATGAAAACATTACACAAAGTTGTGCCTCCTTATGCACTGTTAGAGAGAAAAATCTTTAGGATACTGAGCAATTGCTTCCTTAAATGTTGTCCTGTTTTATGTTTGCTCAGCTTTTAGATAAGAAGCTGAAACTGCTTTATTCAGACTTCTTAGACATCTTGATCTGTCACCACTGTACTCAATCTTCTCGTGAACTCGACTTCTAGTCAAGAAAATAATAGACCTATAAATCTGGAGCCTGTATCAGGCAAATTAGTAGAAATTACGGTAAAGAACAGGACTGTTGGACCCCTGAATGGTCTACATGGGAAGAGGCCCTGCCTCATGCGATTCCTGGATCACTATGTAGGCAGACTTGGTGTCCGTGCTTGTTCATCCAGAGAACCTGGGACAGGACATTTACTGCTTTGCTTTGTGTTGTCTTCTGAGCCCAAGCTAAGCTCTTTGGTCATGTTCTGCCTGATTCCAGACACCCACCACTCATCATATCTCCTGAGGGAAATTGCTGCTGATCAGCTGCTCTGCAAGTCATCACTACTGCGTAGATCTGCAAAGGGCTTGGCAAAGCAGCATGAGTGCAATGGAGTAGCATAACTAGTTGCTAGTTGCTTGCATCACTAGCAACATAACCTCCTAGCTGCCAGATCTTCAACTCTTGGACTTCACTAAAATAGGCATCCAGGCCTCTTTCTCTCTTTTTTTTTTTCCCCCCCCTAACCTGCAGGCGATAATAAATGAAACCCTAGGAGCAAAGGCTGTGAGAGCAATGTATGTGTGCACTGAGCTGTACAGACTTTTTCAAAATAATTCTTCAGAACTCTAGCCATTGTGCTGTCCTGTACCACCATAGGCAATTCTGTTGATCTACTTGATTCTTCCCTGATATCTTGTAGGTCTTTGGTTGGCTTTTCTTTCTTTGGACCAGAGTGAGCTTTTTTTTAAGCCTCCATCTCTGGTGAAACAAAGTGAGTTTGGCTGTAGCAGATATGAACATCTTGTCTGCTCGTCAAAGCCTCTTTCATGGCTGTTCCATGCAAATTCATCTCAAAACGCTCTTTCAGGTACTGAGCATCCTCTAGAAGAACAGAGTTGTCAGTCAAAGGATCTGAAGGGGCAGAAGCTGAGAACCAAACATATTGGTTCTTTGGTTCTGACTTGTCCCTAGGTAGCAGAAAGGGAAGAATGGGATACGTGTCCTTTCAGCATTACTGAGGTATGACTGAACTGCTGGATGGTGATGGTTCATGAGTTCCAAAAATAGCTTCTGTCTGCTGAAGGTCAGGGTCCTCTTTCATTAAGCAAGTCAGGCTGGGGGTGAGCCTGGATGTTGGCAGAAACTACAGCCCTTGGTTACAGGGCCTTGCAAATGTGGGGCTGAATGAGTTATGGGTGGAAGACACAGGCAGGCTGAGGGGCGGGAGAGTTTTGTGCGGCCCCTCTCTGAGCCAATGCTGCTGTGGGGAGGCGTGAGGCATGGTGCCCCGTGATCTCAGCAGAAGGCATTGCAGCGAGGTTGGGCAGCAGAAGTATTTGCTCTGGGCAATTCTGAATGCAAAGATCAGCAGCTTTGAGCTGAGGGACTGCTGAGTCCCTATGGACTTGGGACTGTTTGTCTCAAATACTGAGGTTTCAGAGTGAGGCTGCCAGATGTTCCAAGCTAAGCTGCTACTGTGTTAATCAGTGTCAGAGCAGGAGGTCATGTGTGACGCAGGCTGGGGGACCTAACCTCCTCTCCTAGAGGGGAGAGGTTGTGGACAAGCAGGGTCAGAATTATTGCCCTGTTCCTGCACAAGGGTCATTCTTACATGTGCTGTTATGTCCTTTTTATGCCCTAGATGTGGTGGCACAGCTGGAGCCATCCTGACCTGTCCCCTGGAAGTGGTGAAGACACGTCTGCAGTCATCCCAGCTGACACTGCGGCCTCTGTGCCTCTCAGAGATACAGCTGCCAGGGATGAGCGTGAGGCTGATGAACCCCACCCCACCATCTCCCGGAGTGCTCAAGTTGCTGAGGTGAGTAGGGTAGGGCAGCGTGCATGTTAACACCAGGGAGGTGAAGCTTTGGCCATCAGGTGGAGAGAGAAAGGGAGAGAAAGAGAGGTGGAAGTAGCATTTGAGCTGAGGCTCTGGAAACCGCAAGTGCAGTAGGAAGTTTCATCAGAGCACAGGTACTTCTACTTCTCACAGTTGATGTGTGCTTTGAACTCTGAGTCTGGAAGGCAGCTTTTGGGACTGAGAAATTTCTCAGCTAGTGATTTGATCATACCCAGAGTGACGGTGTTGGCAAGAATAGGAAGAAATGACTGAAGGAGAGAGGAGAAGTGGTTGGAGAGAAAATAAGAGTAGGGCAGAAAAAGGATAACACGGGAGGTGAGGAGAGGATGCTACTTCAGTACAAAGTACTGAAGAACGAGGAGGAACAGGAGAGCCCCCAGCTTAGTTATTCTGCTGATCTCTCTGTTCATTTCCTTCTCTAGGGCCATCCTTGAGAAGGAAGGCATGCGATCCCTCTTCCGAGGTCTGGGTCCAAACCTTGTTGGGGTTGCCCCTTCCCGGTGAGTACTGCTCCCTGAGGAGCATGAGCTCATGCTGTACACTTTTGAAAGGACATCCATGGCAGCTGTTGCTCCACATTCTGAAAGCAGTCTGGGCCTTGTGCTTATTGTGCCACAGGACCCCTTCACAGAGACATTTTCTGGACCTTAAGATCATAGTTGTAAGATAAGATGATTGCTGTGGGCCTACTATAAATGGTACCTGATGTCACATTAGACAAACCTGTGCTAGGAGTGAGAAAAGTTGGAGTGAGACCCCACAGCAGTGCTGTCTCTGCTCCTCATAGGTGAGCTGTAACCTCTTCTGTGTTTCTTTCCAACCAGAGCTATATATTTTGCTGCCTATTCTGGAGTTAAGGAGAGGCTCAATGCTGTCCTTGTACCGGAGTCCAAGAAAGTTCACATGCTATCAGCAGCCTGTGCAGGTGAGCCCCTTCTGTCTCAAATCAGAGCCAAGGGGTCCTTCTGTCTGCAGGTATAAACAGGTTTCATTCCTTCCCCATTGCTGCTCCCATCAGTCCTGCTCTCTTCTCTGAAGTTTTCTCCCTCCATACCTGGAGCTGTGAGTTCCTTGGGTAACCAAAACATTTTCTCACTCTTCATTCTTCTTAGGCTCATCTCTTCAAAGTCATAGATCTAGCCTTTACCCCTTCAGCTGCTATCAGGAAAAGGGCTCCATTCAGCTGCAAGAGGGAGAAGGCAGTGTGTAATTTAGACCACTCACAGAATCATTTCTCTTGATATATCCCAATTCTCTAACAAAATCTTCCACTCTTGCAAGTTTAGTCCATTGTTTCCTGCCTGTTCGTAACAGCAGGGCCTGTTATGTTCATTATGTTGGAGGCAGTGCCACCAGACAAAAGCTGGAATGGGGGAGGAGAATCAGATAGTCTGCCCTACATGTCTCTTCTCCCATGGGAGCTCAAGGTCATTCTCAGATTGCAAAAGCCTGCAGCTTGCCAAGCAGAATTCAGAGAGCTGATAGATCAGCACCTCCTCATAAACTGTCAAAGCAATCCTGGTGCTCATGCCTGTCTTCCTCTTCTGTTCTCCAGGCATTACCTCTGCCACACTCACCAACCCTATCTGGTTAGTGAAAACCAGGATGCAGCTGGAAGCCAGGTAAGGCAGGCTAGCAATGCAGTCACTCCATGTCAAATCAGGACTGGTTTGGAGGTGGGGTTTTGTAGGGGGTCTGTGACTTGCCATCAGAACATAGGTCTTCATGCCATGCTGGGGAAGAGTCGTACAGTTGTGTTCGCAACAGCGTTTTAGGTCGGTGGAGCAGTATGCCATTCTAAGCCTCCCTCCTCTTTACAGGGCGAAGGGGGAGATGGCCAGCAATGCTCTCCAATGTGCCATGCGTGTGTACCGCACTGAGGGCCTTCGTGGATTTTACCGTGGTATCACTGCCTCCTATGCTGGAGTGTCAGAGACTATCATACACTTTGTCATCTATGAAGCACTGAAACAGCAGCTGAGAAACAGCCATCATTCCCTTTCCCCACCATTCACACTTTCGCCAAACAGCCATGATTTCTTTGGACTAATGGGAGCTGCTGCTGTCTCCAAAACATGTGCTTCATGCATTGCATATCCACATGGTGAGTGGGTCCACTCTCCTTGCTTCTGTTCCCCTCGATGGGAGATGCCATGCCTGTAGGATCAGTATGCTAATATCACTTCTCTTTTTGATTCTCCAGAGGTCATTCGGACACGGTTGCGAGAAGAAGGGTCACGATACCGTTCCTTTATACAGACTCTACAGCTTGTGGTCCATGAAGAGGGACCCTTGGCTTTATACCGAGGGCTCCTGGCTCACTTGATCCGCCAGATCCCAAACACAGCTATCATGATGGCTACCTATGAACTCATTGTACATTTGGCCTCTTCCACCTTGTAAGCGCGCTGTAGCACCTGGCTGAGGCTGCTGTAGAGATACAGGGACCTCATGGTCCTGAGACTTGGTCTTTTTCCATGCTCTGAGAGGTGGTGGTTTTCATCGCACATCAGAATTGGGTCAGGCATAGCATTTCGAGACATAAGGCTATTTTGTGCAAAGTTTTTTAGCTCCGATGTGCACAATGTAGCCTTTCTTCTTTCTGGAGACTTGAATTATTCCAGTGCTTCAAGGTGTCAGAGCACTGGTTTGACAGTGCCTGCTGTAAGCTGCCTGTATGAAACAAGGGCGTGAAACTTACTGGGAAGGAGACAAAGGAAAAAGCATAAGAGTATCTTAAACAGCCTTAGCATGTTCACTTCTTTTGGACCCAGTAACAACCATACGTGGGCACAGTTGGACACAAAGACAGGCTAGAGCTGAGACATCTGACACCTGCAGCAAGCAGAGATCTTGTGCTGAGACCTTTCATGCCCTCAGAGGCGCTCATCCACTCTCACCTACTGGGCTACCTTCCTGCCCCTAAGGAGGATTTCTCAACCTTGGCTGCCAGCAGATGACCTATTGCAGAATCTTCCTTTGGGTCCTTAACATGTTGCAGCCATTGCCCTGAGACGTGTCAGGCAGCTGACAGCCTCTTTTCATCTTGCAGGGTCTGAATAATCAGACCAAGTAGATCAAGGGAAGAAGCACAACCTGCTATGAAGCACTCATGCTAATGGGCTTATAGCCATGCTTTGTATCTGTTGTGTTTCCATCCCTTCTATTCCCAACAGAAAGAGGACACCTCCTTCCCGCAGAAGTACTGGGGCTGTTCTGCTAGATGCTGGGACCCCCGGTGTGAAATATACACTTATGCTGGTAAAAAAAATGGATCAGGTGAAAAGAAGAAGCTGAGGATTTGGCCTGTTTCTACTGATGATACACTAAGTGTATGGAAAGAGCCTTAACTTTTTTGTAATCAAGAATTCAGTTTGCTGTATGTGTTACACTGGTCTGCGACAGGCTGGAATGCCGTCTGTTCCTCTGTGGGTTCCTAGCGCCCTATCCTGGGGAAGGCTACATTGTGTCTACAAAGAGAATTTTGACTTTAAAAAGTGGGAGGTGGGGTCAGGGGTGATGTGTTTTTCTTGTTCCAACGCATACACTAAAAACTGTAACCTTTCTCCAATATAAGGCAGTAATTTCTGTAAATACATGCTCTGGACAATGTCCAGTCTCACATTAGAGGCTACACTGGCTGTTTTCTTTCCCTGCTTCTAGAGAAAAACTGCAGAAGCCCTGAACATTTTATTTGAAATCCATTTATTTTAAAATCCACTTTGTTTCCTTATCCTTCTTGCCTTCATTCATTTAGTTTAGGAGTATCGACAATTTTACAAAGCGACACAAGCTGCAGTGTGGGTTTTTTTGCATGAAACGAGAATAAACCTCAAACGACAACATTGAAAAAATATACAATATATATATATATAATATCTGGGGAGGGGTTGTGAGAGACCCCCTCTGAGCCCTATGGCTGGTTCCTCCTTCCCAAGTTCTGTTCTTTCCAAGCCCCTCCTTCCTTATCATAACTTGAACTGTGCCACTGTCATGTGCAAGTGCCCTAACACATGTTTCTAGAGAGCCAGATGGGGGGGTCAGTAATGTGGGGAATGTCCACAATGAGAATGGCAGAAGATGAAGGAACATGGGAGGCAGAATGACAAATGAGGGAGGAGAGCATGTGTACACAGTGGGGGAAGGAAGAAGTTAAAAGTAACACCTCCTCCTTCCAGCCACATGTTTTGGGGGAATCCAT
Organism: Anhinga rufa; assembly: GCA_013400875.1. Classification (NCBI taxonomy): domain Eukaryota; kingdom Metazoa; phylum Chordata; class Aves; order Suliformes; family Anhingidae; genus Anhinga; species Anhinga rufa. The sequence goes on from VZTV01008755.1 coordinate 30,494, forward strand.
TGGACTGGTGTTTTAAAGCTCCTAGTAGCAGTGAGAGCTGTCGCTTTTGCCAGTGATGTGTCGGTCATCCATGTCATTGCTGTCCGGGGAGTCCGGTGTCTCCGAGTCGGTGCTCTCATCTTCATCCTCCAGGCCCTCACTAGCTCTGCCCTCACCGCTTTCAGCTGCCCTGTCCTGGCAGCTCTGGTAGGACTGGGGAGGTGAGACATGGGGTAAGGGGAAAGATCTGGCAACCCAGCTCTCCGCCCAGCCCCAGCCACTGTGGCTGCTCCTCACCTCCATGGGGTTGACTATGATGGTGAGAGCCGAGTCGTCCCAGAACATGTCATTCTCTTTGCCTCCAGTGCTTGTGTGCCCTCCTTCAGCAGCCCCAGGGACCTCTTGCCCCACTCCCCGCCGGTGCAGGGAGTGGATGCGCAGGATGCCAAGGATCACCATGAGTGCCAGGAAGCCCACACACACCACAATGATGACAGTGGCAGCACTGGGGACCACTTTGAAGAAAAAATGAGAATGCGTGATTAGAGTCTGTCAACAGAAACATGCATTTCCAGCCTGACCTGCAGGAACTGGGGTTTGTGGGCAGAGCTTGGGTTTTTGGTCTAGGCGGCAACATATTCTGACTTTTCCACTCCCCTGGGCACAGGCACTTCTTGCCTTCAGCTTCTGTATCCTCACTTGAGGCCTGCACAGTTTGCCAGGATGCCTAGCTCCAGGCATCCTCTGGCATTGGCCAGGCCTGTAGTCACCAGAATATGTTGCACAGCAGCCATTTGTATCCTTCCCTTGGGAGGGAGAAATGTGTGCTGGGGAGAGCCTCTAAGAGCATGAGGCTGATTTTTCAGAGATGTGATTTCCGCGCACACAGTAGAGAAAGAAGGAAGCCAAAAGCAGTCTGCCTTGCATATGGGGCAGAGGTGAAGGCTATGATGGCCACCTAATTAGTGTAATTGTCAGAGCTGTTTCTCCATAGAAGAAAACTTGAAATTTATCTAAGACCCTTAGCCCAACTCCCACCCCTTTGTTCTAGGCCTGTAGGCTGAGCCCTGAATTCCCAGATAACCCCCTTCCCTGCAAAATCTATCCAGGCCCTCCATGGATTTTTCCTGTGTTCGGTACAGCAGGGACAATTTTTCTTTCTCTGCTGCAGTCAGGCAGAGCTGGAGAAGGCAGTGGCAAAGCCTGGGTTTTGGTGCTCTCCCAGCATGTACGTAGGCTGTCCCTGCAGTGGCTTAGTGCCAGCTGCAGGACTGCACCAGCTTGGGATCAGCTGCTGCAGGAAGCTGCAGCAAAAGCTAGCATCAAAGGCGCCTTCCATGTTCCCTACAACAGGGGGCTAAAACCAATGCAGGGTCCTCTCTAACAGTCCTAGAGCTTTCACAGCCTAGGAGAAGCCAATTAGACTGCAGTCATGCTTGTGGCACAGGGCTGCCAGGGCAAAACAATAAATCTAATCTCTAGCCTAGCTTTCAGGCTTCTCTCTCTCCTCTGTTTTGGGGGCAAGGATCCTCCTCTTGTCTGTGTGGCGCTGTCTCCCATATTTTTCTGCCTTGCTGATCACCACCTAGTCCCATCTCTTTTTTTAGAGCAGTGGCAGTCTTGATTCTCTTGTTTCTCTCCTGCTGTTGAAGCTTCTTTCTGAAATTACATTACCCAAGCCCGCATAGCACCTTTGCAAGGTGCACGAATTAAATCGTACCAGCTTACAGTCGTCCTTTTTATACCTTCTCAGGTGTAGATTTCAGACTGCTTCTACATCAAGAAAACAACACACCGAAAGAGGAGGATTGTTGCTGCAAAACACAATTTGACACAGACTGCAGTCCATTTGCTAATGAAGAGTGGGACAGGACAGTATAATGAGAACTCAATAACATGGGTAGAGGCAGCCTAAAAGGAATCCTCTGCTATAAATTCTACCAGGATATCAGAAAATCAGGATCCTGACCCAAAGAAATAAAACCAAAAGGTAGTGTTACATACTTGAGTTGTTATGAGTGCTTGCCAAGCTGTGCCCAGATAGCTCTGTGGGTAAATGATGGCCTCGGTGCATGAACTGCTGGGAACTCAGAATATGGTTAGGATGAGCAGCGTGGTTCATGTTGTGGAGGACATTAACCTACAGAAAGACCAGAGTGAGAGTAACTCGGCCCTGTGATCATTGCAATACATTCTATATTGTGTGCATTCCCGTCTGTGTCCTCTCCACACATGCACAAGCACCTATAAGTGCATGTGTTGATCTTGTACCTCAACAGTAAACTCATTGCTGGAGTAGCGTCCATTCATCTCGGTGCAGGACAGGTGAAACTTCCTTTCATAAAGGGCAGCGCCATGGTTGATGTGGTATGAGACCTGGCGTAGTATTTCCTCGTAAACTGCAATGCTCTCCACACCTGAGACAAGAGAGAATCGGTGTGGAGTGAGGAAGCTCCTGCTTCAAAGTCATCTGGCATCGTAACACTATAGCAACTAGAAGCTACAGAAGAATCCAAGGCAACAATGGATCGATTAATTTTGGGAAGGGAGCAGAGCTGGAGCTGGCTGCAAAGGACCTGATGAAATCCCTGCTTGCATTGCTAAAACACATGGAAGGGAAGGAATAATCAAGAGCCAGAGCCCTGTTAAGGTCTGGAGAGTGCAATAGTGTTGTACCAATGTGCTGTCCCCCAGTCATGTTATGCGAAATGCTTGGCATCTGAGAACACCAAACCCCAAGGGCAATGGGGTAAGTCAGGAGGAGTGATAGAAGCCTGGGTCAGAGCTCAGACACCATGCTGTGTGCTGGAGCAGGAGCCACCTCCCCAAGGAGATGGCCTGGGACTTCCAAAAGCCATGAGTTCAACAAATGGTTACATCTCAGAGTCTCACAAAGTACACCAACACATCCCTAACATCAGTGAGAGAGGCATAATTAGACGGCTGTGGCAAAGGAGAGGACATACCTGTGATGGTCAGGTAGGCAGAGGTGTTAACAAGCTCCAGGCCCCGCTGCTGCAGTAGTGCCCCATCCAGGAGCAGATACTCCCTCTCTGGGTCCATGTCATCTCCTACCAATGAGATCTCGCAGCCATCGAGGTTGTGCACAATCTCATCTGACATTCGTGTGTCTGTCACTGAGATGCAAATAGAAAGAAGCCGGGGCCAGAAAGCCAGCCAGCCATCAGTGAAGGCAGGAGTTACTCAGAGTGGTACCCATTTACTTAAAAGTGCTCACATCACAAGTAATGACTCCTCTTTCTCTGGCTAGTACTGACCTTTGGTAAAATCACTCAGACTCTAATTACTTGTTGGAGTCATCCCCCTGGTTCTAATGACTTTATTTATGCATATAATAAAGTAACTTTATTTTGGAGCAAGATACTATTATTGGACTAGTTCATGATAACACATCTTGGCTGTAAGGACTCTGTTGACAATGGCAATATGCAAATTAGGAACACTCCTATCATACATGCCCAGAACCCTGGGTGCTTTTGAAAGGCTTCCCCTGTCTCATGACTGCTGGTTATCATGGTTGAGATCTTATCTTCTTTAAAATGGCAACCACATTCAATGACTACTTGCTTTCAGCAGGGCTAAGATGAACCTGTTCTAAGTCAAGAAACTCATCATTGAAGAAAAGCAAAGCTGCTAAACAGAAAACTATGAGCAAAAAATCCCATTACCAGAAAAAAAATACAAAAGAAGTGAAAGGACATGTGGAGCAAAGAGAGCGGAGAGGTAATCTGAGGATGATGGAGAGAAATTGAGGGACAAGATATTATAGGGTGTGAGGAAACTGGGGAATTCACAGGAGTAAGTGATGCAGAAGGAGATGGGAGGGGGCAAGAAATAAGGAAAGCAGGAGAGAAGGAAGCAGGAGGAGACTGAGCAAGTGCAGGAGTGGAGAGGGTAACAGGCAGGACATCCATCCAGTGCTGGATTCAATAAAAGGAAATGTGAAATGTAGGTAAAATGTAAAAGGGATTAGGAATGAGCAGCCTGGGAAAGAAGGAGGAGAGTGAGGCAAAGAAACTGGGTGGATAGAAAATGTACAGGGTGGAGCAGAAAGGGATAAGAACCGATTAGCCTACATATTGACAGACAATGTGCCTGGCTTCTATATTTGTAAACTCTCTCCTATTTCCAGTGTAATGAGGGGCTCTACTTCCTCTGCAGGACAGCAACACTTGCTCCAGTTTGTCTCTTGTACCTCGCTCTGTACTCTACTCACCAGTACCATGCCAATTCTCATCCTTCTTGGCCTCCACCTGGTGAGAAATAGAGCAGGTGATCTGGAGATTGGGGAACAGGGGCACCCCATCAGGACCCTCAAAGTCTGATACAGGATGAGCAAAGTGGGCATTGCTGCTCAACAGGATTTGAGGGGCATCAGGCTGTAGCACCACAACATAACCTTCCACATCAGGAATGGAGACACATGACTCTTCACTGAAACACCTGAAGGAGAGAAGTAGAAAGCACCAGTTGGCCCAAGCTTCCACCAGCAGCATTGTAAAAGAACGCCTCCTGCCCATTACTGCCAGTGAAGGGAATACCCTTTCTCTGGTAGTCTTCATAAAGCTCCCCTATAGCCTGCTGTGCAAGACAGAGAGGTGTGGTAGGAATGACATCACTGGGTTTCTGGTGATGTGGTCACATCCACACACCACAGAGAAAATTAAAACCAGCCGACATACCTAGAACACCATGACTGAAGGTAGAAGTTCTGCTACCTGCACAGACCCCAGTATTACAGTATCCATTTGGATATTGGATACTTTAATATTTATTTTCAGGAAGACTCCTACCCACTTAGAGACAATCAATTAAAATTAAAATACAAGGTGAGGGAGTGTGATTTTAGTCAAAAGAGAGGTAATCCTCTTGCTGAACTTAGCTGGAGGTGCTGCTCTGTCCACTCACTTGACAGTAGTGGTGAGCCTGAGTGGCCGGACTCCAGGGGTAGCAAAGCGCAGGGAATTCATGTAAGCCACATGCTGGATTGCATGGTTGAAGGTTTCCACATCATCACCCTCCAAGGTGAGCAGGGACTGAGAGGGGTTCACATGAACCTACAGGCGGAAGAGAAGAAAATACTCAGGGTTCCTTGGCAAATGCCAAGAGTACAGGTTAAGAGAGACACAAAGGAGAAAAGTGGGGAGTTGTCTGAGGTGGGAAAGCAGGCAAAGTCCTGGGAGGCAAGGCTGGAGAGGAGAGTGGAGGAGACCCATGCAAGCTAGGCAGATGGGCATACCTTCATCCCTTTGCCCAGACTGTCGAAGTCACTGTAATCAAGCCCCTCACGGCAGGCATACAGGCATTCAATAACCTCCCGGCTCTCCAAGCTACCAGGGCGCACAGTGAAGCCAGCCAAGTAACCATGGAAGTAGTGGTGTATCGACAGAGGATCTCCTGAGGGAAACATGGGAGGTGGAGGGTGTGAGAGACATGGCGAGGAAGAGAGCAAAGACAACAAAAGCAACAGTGTGAGGGGCATACAGATGTTAAGGGAGGTAGAGAGAGACAGAGGGGTGCACAGGACATGGAAAAGCAAAGACAACAAAAGCAACAGTGTGAGGGGCATACAGATGTTAAGGGAGGTAGAGAGAGACAGAGGGGTGCACAGGACATGGAAAAGCAAAGACAACAAAAGCAACAGTGTGAGGGGCATACAGATGTTAAGGGAGGTAGAGAGAGACAGAGGGATGCA
>VZTV01008757.1:0-25210 GCA_013400875.1 Anhinga rufa
CTGGAGATACTGAAAAGCCATTTTGACACAGTCCTGGGCAACTGGTTGTAGGTGGCCCTGCTTGAACGGGAGAGTTGGTTAGATGACCTCCAGAGGTCCCTACCAACATCAGCCATTCTGTGATCCTGATTAATGGTTAGGAAAGTTGCAGTGATAAATCAATCCTCCTTTTTTCCCCTCTTACAACATTGAAAAGGTGAACATTTTGATTTATTTTTAGATCCATGAGAACATTCCTCATTGATTTTTTTTTTTGGTGAATTTAATTTGTGGGCCCAATTCTACACCTAACAGTTTTGAAATTTTGAACATAGTGTATTTCAAAGGTATGTTAATAAATCTTTTTAAAGGTGTACTAAAAATCTTAACGTATGATTTAATAAACTATTACTCAAATATTTGTTATAAAACATTCTAGCTAATCATGCATTAGCAATAATATATTTTACCAATCTGTAACACATGCTACTCATGTCTGTTACATGTTTCATGTTGCATGTATGAGTGATCTTTTTATGCTTTATAAATATTTTTAAAATATGAGCATTAAGTATTATGAAGTTTTGTGTCTTGGGTCCAGAATAAAGAAATACTGTCTTCATTTGCCATACTTAAAGAGCCAAATTTGGTGTTGACAAAGCAGTATATAGTACCTTAAAGGTGTTCAAGGTTAGGCCACAAAAGTCAGAAAATAGTGTTATTAATAGAAATGCCAAAAGTGCTGCACCAATTACTTGTAAAAACAAAAGACCAATCTTGTAGGGAAGCCTATTGACTGAAAGAGTATAAAAAGAAGAAAATCTGGACTTGACACTTTTGTCTTGGCACCATGTTCCAGAACAAGAGACTCTCTGAGACGTTTCTGTGATGGCTGCTAGATAAGCTCTACAGTGATCAACAGTATTCTAGAATAAAAAGTAGATTTAAGTAAATTTTTTTAATGTGCTTTAAGATGACTCCTTCAGAGGATGGTTGTTTATTATTAATAAAGTAATATTTTTGCATATATTATTTATTTTTTATTTGCTGTTGTTTTTGTCAATAGCCAAATGATAGTTTGAGGAGATATAACCTACCTTTTTCTTTTTTCATGGCTGATGAAAAAATGGTGACATCACTAACTCTGAGGCAATCTATACAGAAATATGTATGTGGTGGGTTGACCTTGGCTGGACACCAGGTGCCACCAAGCTGCTCTATCACTCCCCTCCTTAGCAGGATGGGGAGGGGACAAAATGAGATAGAAAAAAAACCCTGTGGGTCAAGATAAAGGCAGTTTAATAAAAGCAAAAGCAAAGGTTATGCGTGGAAGCAAAAGGAATACAAAAGATTTATTCTCTACTTCCTATCAGCAGGCAATGTCCAGCCAGCTCCTGGGAAGCAAGGCCTCAGTACATGCAGCGGTTGCTCCAGAAGACAAAGGCTGTAAATAAGAAATGTGCTCCCCGCCTCCTCCTTTCTCTTAGCTTTTATTGCTGAGCAGACTTCATATGGTATGGAATATCCCTTTGGTCAGTTGGGGTCAGCTGTCCTGGTTGTGTCCCCTCCCAAGATCCTTCCTGTGCCCAGCCTCCTGGTGAGGGGAAGGAATGCTGGAGAGACAGCCTTGATGCTGTGGGACCACTGCTCAGCAGTAGCCAAAACTCTGGTGTGTTATCAACACCTTTCTAGCTACCAATACAAAGCACAGCACTCTGAGGGCTGCCATGGGGAAGGTGAACTCCATCTCAGCCAGACCCAATACACTGTATTAACGTTTTCAGTGATTACATTCCATCAGGATTACATCTGTCTTTGACAGAAAAATGGGTGCAATTCAAGATAAAATCCAGGTCTGAAATGGAAAGACAGAGAGAGGGGGAGAGAGTTGGTCAGTCCAGTGGCTATTTGCCTGCCACATTATAATTACTTCTAGAATTCTCATTCAAATATCATTTGGAAATTCTCAAACTGACTTCTCTAGGTGACTTCTATGATATTTCAAATGGCACATACTTAGCACAAGAGTGTCACTGGTCAAGAGAAGATGAGGGGTATAAGTGATGTTTTGTCTGTTTGGGGATGACATGAGCCTGAGGTTTGCTTGTGCAAAATGAATATGCCTTAAGATACTGTGAAATTCTTGTGTAGTGCTGGATGCCAGAAACTCCAATTGACTTGGGCAGATGAAGATGCTGAGAGCACTTAATACCTCATAGACTTCTTATGCCATTCTCACAGATGTTTTACCAGAGAAAAGATGTCTCAGTCCATTATTTTTATTTTAATGAATTTGTAAAGTAAACACAGTCCTTTTGAGATTGATAGCACTGAAAAGTGAAGTCCTTTATTTACATGCAGTATAGGTACATCATATCAACACTTCTATCCGAAGCTATAAATGTGCCACCATTTTGACACAGAGGAATTATTGTAGAAAAGAGAGAGATGAATCTCTGTGCTCTGCCTGGAATTGTCCAGAGTAATTGAACTGCTTGTATACAATTTGAAACCACATCTTATATATTCTAAAAGAAATGGCTTCTCCAGGAAGGGTATGTTTAAAGGATGTTAGCAGTAGGACTTTACTTCTTGTGCTACTATGCATGGGACTAAGTGTTGGCAAGCCTGCAATGTTATGGTGTAATGATAAGTATATGAACTAGGACAAAGAAAAGAGAGAGGAATTTTTTTCCCCAGGATAGTGACACCAAAAAACATTGCAGTGGTGTAGATCAGATGGAGATAATTATTCTATTCCTACCTGTTTCAATGAGTTATGATTAAACAACCTTCCATGCTTTACTGATTCTCAGCTGTGCTATCAAAGCAACTTGAAAACAGAAGTTAAGAATATTTGGGACACCTCTTTATTTGCAAGAAGCTGTATCTCTTCTTCTTCCTGTAAGCCACTCCTAGCTGCTGCCTCTCTCACTCTCTTGGCATCCAGCATCCTGCTGTGAAGGTACTGATTGCATAGACATTTTCTCTAGGTGGAAAACCAGCATAAACCAGCACCCTGTCTCTCTCTGGATGCACCTTCAGACTAGGCAGTTCACCACTCCTTTAGCTGTGCCAATTCACAATCTAAAATGATCTGTATAGAAATAGTCCTCCAGAATACATATATGTATGTGTGTGTATATGTGTATATATATGCAAGTTAAAGGATAGATATTAATTGTTCAGTTTGCTGTTCAGCACTGCAAATGGTTAGATACAACTGAAAGGATGATGAATTACAACTCTAGGCTGAGGATGGAACAAGGCTGGAAGGACTATGGATAGCAGCAGCCTCTTAAATTGGGATTACACCCAGAAGCAGATGGTATACCTGTACCCTCACGCATCCACAGTGTGCCAAATAATTTGCTGACCCTCCAGTTCAGTGGGTGTAACTTAGTGTTATGGAATCATAGAATGGTTTGGTTTGAAAGGGACCTTTAATGCTCATCTAGTGCCAGCCCCCGTGCTGTGGGCAGGGACATCTTCCATTAGACCAGGTTGCTCAGAGCCCCGTACAACCTGACCTTGAACACTTCCAGGGATGGGGCATCCACAGCTTCTCTGGACAAACTGCTCCAGTGCCTCACCGCCTTCATCATAAAGAATTTCTTCCTTATATCTAAAATTTCTGATGAAGCTCCACAGTCTGGTCTGCTACCTTGATTCACCAGAACTGTTTGCATCTTACCAGCATCTCTATAGAAGGCGATAAATCCCAGGGCAGGGTCCAGCGAGCCTGGCCCCATCTTCCCTCACAGCCCCATTTTCCTGGGCCAGGGCTGTGGGTGGAGGCTGGGACTGCCCCTGTTCCCTTGGTGCCTTTGGCTGTATCGAAATGAATTCTGTCTTTTATGAATGAAACAATTTGTACCATTTGCAGTACAGATCAACTGGCGCTCCAACTTGCTGGCAGCACTCTTGAGTGATGTGAAAATGCAGTTACTTGGAGTGATGCCCAGGTGGGCAGATATTATAGAAAGGTCTGTGAGTCCCTGAAGATAATTTGCTGGCTGGCTTATTCCTGAATCATTGTCAAATCCAAATTCTGCATCACTACTTCTGAAATATGATGGCACAGTAATGAGTTCTAATATAAATAGAGGAGCAAAATGGCAAGAGTAGCTTTATATGCTAATTATTCTGAATCCTGTGCATTCTGCATCAGGCCCACTGAATATGCTCTACACTGAAAACTGGTGATGGTAATTCTATTTAAATATTATGGATTGTCAATGTCGATTTAGGGAATAGTCATATATTCTCCATATTTATAAGAAAAGTTACCTAACCATGGTGAAATAAATATTGACAGTCTTGTAGAAATAGTACCAATGAAAGTACTAGACCAGTAACAAACTATGTGTCAAAAAGGTTTTACAAAAATAGTCCTAGATGGATTACAAATTATGAGGATGATTTCTGACATTGTATCAAGACAGTGTGGAATATAAAATTGCAATGGTCAAAACATTTGCCCCTTTTCCTGTTCTGTAGCTCAAGTACAAAAAGAAAATCTGTTACTATCTAAAGAGGAAGAAAGTGTATTTGAAAAATAGATCTATGAAGATGACAAAGGAAGAACAGCTTTTACAGTTTTGCAGTTTATAAAAGACTAATTTTTAGTTGATAAGGATTCTTCAGAGAACATTTCTTTTGAATACTCAGCGTGAATAAATCTGTAAGATGCTAAACAGATGCATTGTTTTTCAGTGTTACATCAAAGCTGATGCAATACAAACTCTGTAAGATATTGGAACATTTTTTTTTATTATTTAGAATAATAACATGTTTTAGCTCTTTCTGTCTTCAAAAGGCTTTGTATTCAAAATGTTCTAAAAGCTTTAGTTAATAAGTGTAACACAACCTCTGTAAGACTTTCTGTGCTTTACCCAAAAGGTCACTATCGTGATTGCCAAGACTGAGAACAAAAATATGCAACCATCTTTATTGTCTCTGTCCTCCTCAGAACTACTACTTTTCTGGTTCTTCCCCTGTTGCACGTTGTTATACTGTTAGGTTGTGGCTCTTTGGATGTGGGGCTACGTTTGCATCTGGCAGCCTTGAACCTGTCAGGTGTTACCTCAGCATGTGACCATCGTTCTCTTAGGCTCTGCCCATATTTCCCTTAAAATGTATAATGTCGCAGACATTCACATAGCCCTGTCTGAAGTGGCAGAGTGGGAACAGTAGGATAAATAAAGAACTACAAAACAGGAAACCAGAATCTATTCCCACAGTAATTAGATATCATCAGTTGCAGACACATTTTCTTTGCCCTTCTTTTTTTTTTAGCTGGATGCATATCTGAAGTTTATTGCACTAGTTTTAATTTAAACAATGGCTAAATTTAAGAATTCTTCAGTAATTTACCTTCAAGCAAATGCTGGCAAACTTGTAGATCAAACTTTTATCTGTAGCCATGAAAACTTGACTGACCTAGCTTCAAGCAATGTGGTTGCTTTCAGAAGATTATGTTTTTCTCTCTTTTCATTTTGGAACCAAAGTCCAGTTCATCCTGGTGACTGAGTTGCTGGTAACTTCAGGAAACCTTTTGTAAAAGCAGGAGATTAACAGGGACCGTTATCCTGTTTTTTTTTTATCACATTTTAAGTGCTGAGTGTGAAGATAATAAATAAGATACAGTTGTCACCAAAACAGAAATGGAGCTTACAGAAGATATATTTGAATGATAAAGAGAGGAGACAGGTTGGGTTTTGCTAGTGATCTGGTCAGTACTTCAGTAGTATGCTGAAGTCTCTTGTCATTTCCTCTCCTGTTTAATTTGCAAACTAAGAAATCAGCTGAAGGCTCAGAGGTTTGTATTCCTTCTGATGTTAACTCAGTCCTCAACTGGCTGAAAATAAGTGCGTTGAAATGGTAAGCCATCAGACTGTATCGTGTGGAATCAAAACCCAATAAATTTTAAACTGTGCTTTCATTGAACATGTTCCTTTTCTGTGCTTTTCAATTATTTCTGTTAGATGCTCACAACCTTCTGAAAGAGGATTGCTTTATAATTTTCTCTGTACAGCTATATAATTTGTTTATATATCCCTGGATGGCCATTGGCTCGGTGAAGATGGGTTTTCTACCTAGTTCCACTGATAGTTCTATTTATTTCTTGCAGAGGATGTAAATAATTTTATATGTATCTAGAATTATTAGCACAGTATGTAATGATAATTAAGTTGGCCTTATTTATTGTTTTATATTTGCTGTGTTTACTTACTGCAGGAGTTGAACTGGTTTGTGATCTGTTGTCATAAGTTCTAGGCCAGGGACAAACACCTTATGCAAACTTAGGTAAGGTGTCACACTTCGAGAAACATTACTGACAGTAATGTGCCAGGCAACTGCTATACAGTCACACTCCTCTTCCTCTGTAATTCTGATAGTAAAAAAATCACGCACCTGAGAATTTTGACTTCTCTTATCTACGCTATGTAGTAAAAGGTGACTGTTGTTCCTGGTAGATACAGACTTCTAGGACTGGTTGTATACCAGCCTGGAGCAAAGCTGTTGACTACACTATGATGTGAACTGCTGGGGAGAAGGTCTGCAGAGAGGGACAAAGCAGGTGTCTCGGCACAGGGATCTTCATACAATCTATATTTCCTTTCAGATATCTTTGAGAATCAAGCAGGGGCAATCCATAAACACAGACAAGCAAAAGGCAGTGCTATCATACAGGTGTTTTAACTTGAACAACATTAGGACTAGAGCCCGAGTCTGAAATATTTATATTTCTGGACTTTACCTGAATTATTTTTACTTGCATTTTTCAAGAGTTTTTCTTATTTCTTCTCCCTCTCTGCCCCTGCTGAAATGCTTCAGAAAAGTCAAAATATGCAGTGCCTGACTTGCATAAGCCACTGGGGAAGTTCTTTATGCTTAAACACACAGCTAAAATGTAAGCACTATTTATTGCAAGCAGTTAGGCCAAATTAATCCCTTACCTAGTTTTAGGCATTTTATTGAGTTGCCTAAAGCAGAGCATAGTCACCTTAGATATCTTTTGTGGACTGTGGAGATAAACAGGCAAGAATAGCTGCTACAGGAAAACCTCCATCACCCCTGGAAATTTAATGTGTATAAAAATGGCCCAGCAATTTCCCTCTTAACTCAGGCACCAGAGTTAAATACATAAAGTTTGTCAAGGTGAATCTTTCCTGTTCAGTCTGCCCTTCAACCCTGTATTCTTAAACTCTCCAGCCCACTCTTTCACATTAATGTCTGTGTTGATCCATGTTTATACAGAGCCCAGCTGGCTTTGACAGGGCACAGATTAGCTCAGTACAGGGCTGATTACAGGGACAGGATATATGTGTATATGTATGTATGTGTGTGTATATGTACATGCTTCTGCACAGCAGAACTCATGCAAGTAGCTGCTTTTATAAATGATGTAAATAAGGATCAAGTCCTCGGGTAGAAGGTGCTTCCACTGTTTTTCTAGCCAATTTGTCCTTCCTGTCTCTGCTATTTTAAGAACTTGCTGTAGAAGGAGCACTTGATTTCTCTTATCTCTTCTATACAGGCTATAATTAGGATTAGCAGAAGTGTTTTACTTAATGTTGCAGTAGTTCTTGTGTACAGCACTCATATCTTAAGTATAATTAACACTGTATAGCTCCCATTAGTGTTTTTAAGCACTTAAAATGTACCATAATGGCCGAAGCTAAAGTTGTCATTAAAGGGCCATTGCTATTTATTATGCTCATAAAGTAGACACTTTGCTACAGAAAAATATATCGTTGGGTTCCATTTAGAAAGCAGTAACAGACAGCAGCATTAGTGATGGCACCTTTGGGATTAAAGGACTGCATTAAATTGATCCCATTCTTATTCCACACAGGAGTCAATAGGGAAATCTAAAAGCAGGTGACAAATCATTGCGTTGCACAGCATAACTCTGATTAGCTGAGTTATGCTGGGGGCAGGTTTGTACTTTTTTATGAACATTCCTTTCTGTAAACGCTTGACTTTTTTTTTTTTCAGTCTGTATTTTCCTTATAATTGCAAGTATGTATCATACTTCAGTTTTATTGCATTTCAGCTTACATGCTACATTGTTTTAAGCAATTATAAAAAGGAAAATGTTTTATAACCTCTTCATTATATTTTGGGAAAGGGATCAGGTACATTGTTAACATGAGGATCTTGCAAAATTCTCTCCCTAGAACTCTTGATCAGATGCACATAGCTGTGAGCAGGTTAGGTTTCTTATTGCCAGTGCTTCATTTGGTCCACTTGGTGATTGAATTACACAGTTTTTATAAGTCATATTTTCTCATATGCAATAATAAGACGCTCCCCTACTTTCATAGCTCCTTTTCTCTGAAGAAGTTAATCTTCTTTACCAACACTGCTCTGAGGATACATTTTAGTCACAGTCCAACTGTTGGAACAAAACATGAACCATTTATAGCAGTAAACAATTATCACTGAAATGAGATAACAATTTAACGGTCTTGCATGATTGATGTCCTACATAAATTCTTTATGACATAGAATTGAAAGATGATGTTATGAATGTATAATAGAAAGTCAACAGAACATGTCACCCTTTGGTTAGTTTCTAAGGAAACAGGCCGTGCAATCAGTGTTTTCATAATAATGAGAGGTTCATAACAAAACCATCATACGTTGTCCTTACTAAATTAAATTTCCAAAGGTACAGTTGTTGGCTTTTTTGGCCTTACTGCCAATTATGCACACAAGAGGTCAATTCAGTTAATGGCATCCCTAGAGTCTTTTTCATGTTTGTGATCCAGGGCCAACATTTTCAAATGTTGGTACCTACATTTAATTTAAATTGCCATCTAATTCTAGGCATATAAATAACTGGTCTGTTCTTCGTAAAAGCTGTTATTCACATCTGATTCTGACTTTGCCCTCTGGCTCCAAGGTGAATAAATATGTGTTTAGTATCTTTGAAAATCAGGACAACAAACTTTAGAAGTCCAAATATGATTTTGATGCAAAAGTTTTTCAAAATGGGAAGTCTAGTATTACACCCCTAAGTTATACTAATGTAACCTAAAGAATGTCTAAAATATGGAAAAAACTATTTCAGTAAAAGCTGTGAGGCATCTAGCATGTTTTAAGATAAAAACTTTTTTTCCCATTCAATGTGTTTCTGAGATTAAGTGTAAACTTATATTAAAGCAAAATAAAGCCAGATATCAGCAGCATCCAAAATCATTGGCTTTACTTCATGACTTTTAATCTCTCTCTTCTTCCTTCCCGTCTCTCTCATTATATATATATAGGCACACATATAAAATAAACTGTTACTACAGTAAAAAATTAAAAAAAAGAAGTGTTTGTGTGACCATCTTGCATCTGTCATCTACTGAGGCAATGGAGAGCCCTCTGCTGACTTTACTGGAGGAGGTTTCTCTCTGTCATGTACTGGGGGAGCAAGGACAGTTTGTCTTTCATTTCACTGAAAATTCTTGCTTGGTCCAAGGGATGCTCAGAGTTGAGAAAAAAATCATGTGCTTGCCATTCTGTCATGCTGCCATTGGAAAGAGGGAGGGAAAAGTACGGTTTTCTCTCCTAATTTTTTTTTAACTGTGGTACTTACTGAACATATGAAAATTCCCTCTATCAATTTTATTTGTATTTATAAAACATTTTCCCCAAATCTTGTCCCTACTGTTTCATCAAACTTGTGGTGTCTTAAGACAGCCTAAATATTGGTTTAACCCACTTGTTGATTATTCCTTAATTCTTAGGTAGGTCCTTGGGTGAAAGGACAAAAGGAGGCAGAGCCATAATGTTATTGCATCACAGATATTCCTAGGACCTAAAATGGTCATTTAGGGCCATGGCCAGAAGGCAAATGTGGAGTTGGTACTCTGAAGTTATGGAAGATGAAAAACACAGTATAATATGAATGACAAAGTGGTATAATCCTATTAAGAGGGTAGGTAATAGACACACAGAGCTACAGGAAAAGTAGAAAAATAAGGAAACATTTAATTTGTTCCCAGACCTTAAGTGAGTCTGTCTGCTAAAATATATTCCGTAATTTTCAGCTGGAGTTAGTCCAGCAAGGTCTGTTCCCAGAGCTAATGTCTTTTGATAGAATGATCAAGGGTCGTTTTTCTTTGGCATTTACAGAGTTCAGGTCCTAAATTAACTAAACAGATCACTATGATTGGTTTGATACTTTAATACTGTTGCAGTCTTAAAGATATTTATAATTAATATATTACAAATCTGAAAGTAGCCCCAGTACTAGTGTGGGTAGTCATTTCTTTTTGATGGTTCTGCTTGAGTATTTACTAGTGATTTCCCAAACTTAAGTTAGCAACCAGTAAACAAAAGGGCTAATTGACAATTTATAATCACAGCCATGTGAGGCTGTCCTTCCTCAAAGAAGAGGAGAAATAGGAATACCCATTACTGCAGTTATAGTCCATCACTAGGAAATAAAACTCATCAATAAACTTTGTTCTATAGTCCCAGTAGAAACTGGGACTGTATAAAAAGGTCAGTAGCATACATAGTTGGTAGGCTCCATATATATATCTGTGGTGAAGCAAAAGTGAGACATAAGATTTTAGAGTTTTATTTATTACGTCATTACTAAAGCTAATCAGAACTTGTGTTTTTCTACTGTGGATAAGTGGGTTTCTTTTTAAGTTGATACTTTTTATCAATTTCAACATGATTGTTTTGCTTTCTTTTGTGTGAATGGAAGTTACAAATTCTGTCTGAGTCAGTTTCACTTGCAATTTCTACTTGTTTGAGCTGCCGGAGCGTCTCCAGTGAGCTGCGATTTAGGGGCCTAATGTTCATATGATTCTGCATAAAGTTTCTGGCTATGCTATGTCTGTCCTCTGGGTGAGAGAAATTAATCTGCCATAAGACAATGCAACATAGGAGATGTCATTTGATCAAAGAGCCTAGCATGTGAAGAAACACATGAGCACTAAACTCTTGATATTCAATAAGTGGTACTAAACCGATTCAGAGCAAAGGATTGTGACAAAAAAAAAGCTTTCTGAATTTTTTTTTTTTTAAAGAGCCTTCCTATTGGGACTTTTTGTGCCAAATTGGGAGTGTAAGACAGAAAATCTTAGCCTTAGCCAGCCCTTTAAGAGAAATCTAGAATAGTCCAGTTATCTCCGAGATAGAGGATGAAAGTGAGGCTATCTGACATAGTATTTGGTTAGCAATATTTTTTAATTATTATTTTTGAAAACTAGGAAGATGGTACCTCAGTACCTCAGTACTGCATAAAAGTTTACACAGTGTGGCCGTAAGGATCTGTGCAAGCAAACTGTTTGTGCATTCAGAGTTTTCTTAGATTTATGATGGGACACATTGTAGATATATAACATGTAAAAATTACTTAGTCCAACTTACTCTTTCCCAATCAAAATGGGTATTGGGCTTTACCTGTTGTAAAATGAGGTTAAGATACTACGAGCTGCTTGTGTCTATTGATCACTTTGTACTTTTTTAAAAAATGTGATCACATTTCTTATTGGTTATTTTATAGTCAATTAGTTTACTGCATACTATCAAGCATTAGAGGATTTCGTATACAGGCTTTCAGTTGTTCAGCCTCCTAGTCCTTACATCTCTGTTGCAGATGTCGAGTAGTAAGGTACCTACCTGATCACTACTGAGCCCTGTCAGAAAAGGAGTGAGTGGTGAGCAGGCCTGCCTTTGCTGCAGTATGAATGCTTTCTTTCTTTGAGAACTGGCAACTTCTAGAAGCCTTCATAACTTTTAGAAGTCCCTTAAGCCCTTATAAAACTGATTTTTGCCCATCTCATGGTATGCTGGTAGAAAACCTACTTTATGCGAACAATCCTTTTTTCGGTCAATGATAGATTGTCACAGTGTCAACGAGCTCTCTGATAAAAGTGACAATGCCACCTCACACCCCCTGCCCCTGCCTGGTGGCCTCCACAGGGTAGCACTTCTGGGCTTCCTAGACATTGCTGGCCTGTGTTAGCGGGTGGTCCGTGAGTCCCAGCCTGTGGGAGTCCCTCCTTTCCTAGATGCCCCTGGATCCTGCTCCTGGGCAGGTGGCTCTGTCACACATGAGCCTGGGGAACAGGGAAAATCAGAGGCTGACTCATAGTGGGGCAGACCAATTTCTTTCTCTCCCTTAAGGAGCATCTTTCCCTTGAGGAGCATCTTTGAATTTTAAATGTGAGTCAGGATGGTTTTTCCCTAGGCTTTGATTTCTTTTTCCCAAATATGTGTTTTCCCAATAGTTCTGGGTATAATCCTCCTTTTCAGCAGTGCTTTCTCCTCTGCTACTTAGCAGTTTTATCAGTCCTTTTCTGGCAGAGCGTGGTAAGAGTTTTTTTGCAAACAGCCAATACTGAAATATTCCTGAAGTGGTCTTCATTATTCTCCTCATCAATCACATCCCTCCCTGTGACAGTTCTATTCAGACTCCCTGAGCCTGCCTGCAGACCCTGTCTGTTGAGAGACCAGAAGTAAAACAGACCTGAAATCAACCATTCAAATATTTCTCCTCCTCCTTCTATATTGTTTTTCCCTATTTGAAAAAAAAAAAAAAACCAAAACAAAACAAAAAGCACAAACATATAAGCAACAAATATAAGTAAGAAAAAAGGTAACACATCTCCTTTCTTAAATCATTTGATTTGGTAAAATCTCCAATACTTTTTGCCCTGATTTTCTCAGACCCTCCTGAAGAAAGCAGTGAATAAGTAGGATAACTGGAGTTTCCTTATATTTGTCTCATTATTTTCCTTCACATAAATGGACTACAGTAGAACCCATTTTGTTTCTTCTGAAGACAGTGGCCAAGTTACTATCGCGCATTACGTAGAGCCAGGATTTCATTCCCTCTGTGTTGCAGTGAGAAGGTAAAAAAGGGTGGCATAAGCGGTGTATTTTTCAAAGGTTTGACCTAACTATCTTCTTCTGAAGTCACACAGTCAATTAGGCCACTGCTGAATACTTTAGAAAATGCTGTCCAAGGAATATATTAGTTATTTTTCATTTTCCTATTACCATATGAAATAGAATTCTAATGAGAACTGTGTTTTCCGTTATCTCAAATACTCTTACAACAGCTGAATGTTAATATTGCTGGAAAATTAAAAATCTGGTTGCTCCAATTCTAAGGCTGAATTTTTTTCTTTATTTTGAAGAACCTAAAGACGTAGGAAAACATGTTGACCCTTTTTTGTTCACCTTCATATATGTGTATACATTTAGTAGGTTTTCTTTATGGTTGAGTGGAATCTGTGAGGTTCTTATGCTGTACTGTGTCTTTTCTGACAATAACCTCAAAGAAATGTAGGAAAAAATTCACAAAGAATTCTTCAACTGGCCAATTCTTTAAAAAAATCCAGACTCAGAGAGAATGAGTGTTTATAAAAATACATACATCCTAAATACTAAGGGTGCACACATTGCCATTAAGTACTAAAGAGCAAGTAAGGGATATATGGCAAGGGGTTCATATGTCTTGTTTGATTATGTTTGAAAATTTATATTCTTCTTGAGATAATCCTTAATTTTTAATGAAAAACATGGAAAAAGCTTTGGAGGTGTGGTTATCAAGAATGATAATTAAAAAAGGATTTGCCACATAATATAAATATTTTTTTCAGTGAATAAAAATTTAAAAGTAAAATATTATTCTTGTTCTACAAATGGCCTGTAAATTGCTGAACCACCTCATATGGCCTTTATTCTGTCCACACTGGATATCAAAGGAGAACAATTCAAGCATTTTGGATACCCAGTTATTTGTTCCTTTGATAATCTCATCATCTGCCTTCCTGGTTGATTTTCTTTAATAAAGGAAGTTAGTCTTAGAAATTGTGATTCTCTCTTGATCACTGCATGTGTAGAAAAGTGAAGCCAAAGAAACACATGTGCTGGGGCTCCCATTAGGGATAAAATTAATATTCTGGCATGTACTTAGTAACTGCTGTTATTTGTTGATGGTGGGAGAGGCTGGAGAGCATAAGGATCTTGTGATGTGCTCTTCTTCTGACAGCAATTCCAGCATCTGCAGAAAGGAGTTTAGCAAGAACTAGAAAAGTGGAATAAATAATAATAAAATTATACATATGGTGTGAAGGTGACACAGACAAATGTATTTTCAGCTCCAGCTGTATTATTTCTGACCCATCCTATTGCTGACTAACTCAAGTGACAAGATACTGAGCAATAGCATATGTGATTATTATGCACCATGTAGGGTTCAGAACAAAACATAAATAATTGCCATGCAATATCAATTTGTTTGATCTAGGAATAAAATCTTCACCACATTTTCTAGTGCCTGAGTGTGACTTTGAACAGTTTTATTAGTACATATTAACTTAAAAAGCCTCATCTCTCTGAAATATTAGCTTTGGGTGGTGCAAAGCTGATGCAGTAAACCCTACTGCAGGAAGCAGCAGCATTAGGACAAGAGGAAATGGCCTCAAGCTGCATCAGGGGAGGTTTAGATTGGAATTAGGAAAAAAATCTTCACTGAAAGAGTGGTCAGGCACTGGAACAGGCTGCCCAGAGAGGTGGTGGAGTCACCATCCCTGGGAGTGTTCAAAAAACGTGTAGACGTGGCCATTTCAGGGCATGGTTTAGGAGACGTGGTAGTGTTGGGTTGATGGTTGGACTTGTTGATCCTAGAGGTTTTTTCCAACCTTAATGATTCTGTTTCTATGTAGAAGTGATTTGGCTAGTATTTGTAAATATGGACTTGAAGTGAGGCTGAGCCTATTCCTTTATATTTCATCTCTCATACTGTAATGATCTGAAACTTCTGCTCTCTCAGTATGAATTAATCCCATTTCAGGAAAGGGATTGTAAAATGCACTTAAATTGAAATTATTCCCTGTGTATAGATGCTTCTGAGATTTTATCTTCTGTTGTATGTATTTATTGAAAATTATACTAGCTGTCTTGACAAATTATCTACGTTGGTCACTGGATACTCTTGACAGACTTTTTACCACCCATTTCATCTGTATTTCATCTGATCAACAATGTACCAGCCCATGTTACTTTCATGGCAGTAAGAAAACCAGAAGAAAAATGTGAAAAGAAACCTGACTGGTTAATTTTCATTGTCAGTTATATCGGTGCAAAATTGCTTTCTGTGGTTTCCTGTCCTACTTTTCCACCTACATATACTTTTCTCTCACTCTACTGCCAACAATGTGTACAGTGATGTTTTCTCCTACAAATCATTTTTTGCAAACACTGATGTTTCTTAAGTGTTGTGCTGTCAGCAGTTCACTGACCACTCAGCAAAAACCAGTTCCAGTATCAGACTCACTCAGAAGATACGTACAAATTAGAGATGGCTTTTCCAAAATTTCTTTTTTGTTACATAATCCATGCCTTGTCACTAGCATTTGTTTGGGGCTGTCGTGGTTGAGCACCAGTCAGCAACCAAGCACCACGCAGCCGCTCGCTCGCTCCCCCCTGGTGGGATGGGGAAGAGAATCGGAAGAGTAAAAGCCAGGAAACTCATGGGTTGAGATAAAGACAGTTTAATAGAGAAAGCAAAAGCCGTGCACGCAAGCAAAGCAAAACAAGGAATTCATCCACTCCTCCCCATGGGCAGGCAGGTGTTCAGCCATCTCCAGGAAAGCAGGGCTCCATCACACGTAACGGTTACTTGGGAAGACAAATGCCATCACTCCCAATGTCCCCCACTTCCTTCTTCTTCCCCCAGCTTTATATCCTGAGCATGACATCATATGGTGTGGGATATCCCTTGGGTCAGTTGGGGTCAGCTGTCCCGGCTGTGTCCCCTCCCAGGTTCCTGTGTACCTGGCACAGCATGGGGAGCTGAAAAAGTCCTTGACTAGCGTAAGCGCTACTTAGCAACAACTAAAACATCTCCATATTATCAACACTGTTTTCAGCACAAATCCAAAACACAGCCCCATACTAGCTACTATGAAGAAAATTAACTCCATCCCAGCTGAAACCAGGACAGGGGCACAGGTATATTTGCTAGGACACAGTAGTCTCAGGAATGACTTGACGATGAAAACTCCACTGAAACTACTGAGCATTGCTTCATATAGTATTCACTTGAAATACAAGAGTCTGCCTGAAGCCAAAGTAAACGTATGTTCACGTTCTTCTCACAAAATTTATTTACTCTGTCAGTCATGGCAAATCTCTTATTCCTGTCAAATTAGACAGTCCCTCTGGCAGGTCACAATAGCCATGGTGGCATTATCAATATTTTTAAAAGGTCATCTATCAGAGAATGCATGTTGTAGGTAATGAACAAGGAGGGAAAGGGAAAGACTGCTTTGTATGCTCAGAGGAGTAAAAATGCTAGAAAAAACTGCTATACCATAAGAACAAGAATTGGATTTATTTGCATTTTACAGACAATATCAACATCCACACAATTCTAATCTTTCCAGATAAGACAGTTATTCTTTATCTTTTTTAGATCCAAGCCCCATTTAGAGTTACAAGACATTTTCCTAGTCTTTGGTGGGACTGGAATTGGTCCCCACATGCAGGAAGAAGGAGTTTAAATAATTGGAAATGTTTTATAAGGAAAAAAAAAACAAACCACAAAGAAATAAACAAATAAACAAACTCAACCTTTTTGGTTTTAAAAGGTGTTTTATTCAAATGTGTGTGTTTTGTTGTGAAAACATGCACTTTTTTTATCTGGAAATAATTCAGTTATTCTAGCTTTCATTTGCCTTAAGCTGATAGGGAAAAAAAAATAACAAAACTAAACCATTCTTATAAGTCTTCCAAAAGATCCTATTGCTACCTTGGAGTTTATAGAACATGGGAAGTATGTCTGGTGCTTTACAGATAAATGTGATCAGTGCTTGAATCCAAGGAGCTTACCGTTTAAATCTCAGAGCTTGGCTTTATATATCAAATATATAATCTTTTATTTTTATGTATTAGGAATCAAAACTGAACTTTTGAAATTTTCCTTTTAAGATTAATAATTATTCTAGTAGATATAAAAAAGTGTTTGGGCTTTTTTTTTTCCTGCTGGGAAATGGAAGATAAGTCAGATAAAGCCAAAAACTTTTTAAAATTTTTCATACCCAGGGAATGGAATCAATTTAAAAG
Source organism: Anhinga rufa (assembly GCA_013400875.1). Taxonomy (NCBI): domain Eukaryota; kingdom Metazoa; phylum Chordata; class Aves; order Suliformes; family Anhingidae; genus Anhinga; species Anhinga rufa. The sequence goes on from VZTV01008757.1 coordinate 17,074, forward strand.
TTGTGATTTTTTTTTTCAGTACATGAAAACAGTGAAACCTTTTCTAAATTTCAGTCCAGAAATTTTAGACATTTTTAGTAAACAAAAAGGTATTGTCCTTTTAATTGAAAAATCCACATCTGATGTCAGCTGTTGTTATCAGCTCTGTATGTGATCAGTGTCAAGGCACGTGGGACTTTCCATGCAGTTGTGAAGAAAATGTGGAAGAGTGTGGTTAATTTATTTATGGTGCAAAATCTCACCATACAACCACTTTGATGCACAAAAGACTCCTAGCTGAGATGCATATGAATGAAAAACCCCTTTCACTCTGGTCTTGCTCCTTTAGTGGTGGAGAACTTGATTTGTTGAGACTCCTTGCATGACCCAGAAAGACTGGACACAGAGAAAATGTGAAGTTTCAAATGTGGCATGGCTCTGCGGTGGGGCAGCATGGGCTTCGGTCTTTTTAATAGTCTGTTGGCACAGCAGGAGAAAGCACGACAGGGGCTTTGGCTGGCAGTTCAGGTTTACTCAGGCAGCAGCTCCAGGGCATTGCTGCTGATTGTGTAATTTCACTACTGAAGTTTGTGCTTTAAGCTACAGAGATGGTTCGTTAACAACACATAACTCCAGCTCACAGTTTGCCTCTTGCTTACTCGATAGCTAGAATATAAAAGACTTTGGCACTGCTTTCTTATACTGAGATTCCCTACTGACAGTCAAAATGCTGCTGTCCCCGTTTTCTGTCATTGTCACTGGTGCATATTTAGGTGTTGACTTAATGTCCACTAAAGTTTATGGAAAGGCTCCACAGTGTTCGCTTGGCTCTTCATCAGAGAAGAGAGAGCCAACACTGGATCTTCATGAGCTAACAGAAAATCAATTTTAATTCCACAGGATGGAATTATTGGGGTAGAAATAGAAGTCATTAAATAGCCTTGCTTGCTCCAAGGCTAGTGATATGGAAGAAGAACGAAAGAGAAAAATTTTAACTTTGGACTGCCATAATTGTTATACTCGCCTGCCTTATATTGGATTCCCTTTTTAACCTAATAGCCAGCTGGCATTTGTAAATATCTATATTTTCTCATGGAAAGGAATGTAACTATTACTCTGGTAGAGAAACGACACTGCTACTTTATTTCTCTAATTAAAATTAGTTGCCGTAAAAGGATGCAGTAGGGTACCACAGCACCATCTTTTAAAAGCCTCTGTGAAATACAGGCCTGTAAACACTATATAGTAACAATAAAGGTGTGTAAAATAAACACTGAAATATAACTATAAGGCAGGAAAGAAAAAACAGGGAAGGTAGCCCAGAGGCTGGGCTGGAGTTGGGGATGGAGCCCGGCTTGGCCGTGGCCCAGCCTTGGGCCAGGCCCCGACAGCCTCCCTGGGCTGGGATTACCCCGGCCGTGGTTTTGTAGCAGGGCTGCCCAGAGGTGTCTACATGCGGGCTCCTTCCAGATCTTTCTCCAGGAGCTCCAGGGCTGGCTGAGGTGCACCTGATGGTCCGCGCCTCACCACCACCCTTACCAGAGAGCAGCCAGCGTACTGCGGGACCTGACAAAAAAAAAAAAGCAGCTAGATCAATTTAAGGCTATTAAAGGACACATGAACAAATTTGGGTTAATTTCAGATGATTTTTTATTACCTTGCACCTATCTGTGTACCTTGGATTTCAGTATTTGAAACCTTTCTGAATTTGGGCTTGAGGAGTCTTTCTTGTATTCCTACTATTGACGCTGTATATGCGAGCCTGTATCCTCCGGCAGACTCTTCAGATACTTCTCATGTAAAGGTGTATTTATTTGTGCAAAGACTCCTCATTATGAATTTTTTAGTAGAGCTCAAAAGTCTTTAACTCAAGGAGTAACAAGCACCTTATGCAACAAACAGTTCATACTCTGCTCTTTTAAACTGACTACTTCTCAATGTAGAAATTCAGTCAAAATCTGAAGACTTCTTGTGCCAAACTGAAGTCCCGCAGGGCTGCACCTTAGCACTTGTAATGCATGGATCTTATCAAAGGAAACTAGTAGACACTTTTGGTCTTATTTTACTGTCATTTAAGAAGAGGTGAACTATTAAAATATTAAGTATGTTTTTAGATACCGTGTCAGCTTCCTACCTTTTAAGTTGTTCAATTTGTGTACGCACTCTAAATTAACCACAGTGGGTTATGAAAGGGCAGTAATCAATAAGACAGCTCATTATCTATGATACTTATAATTATCCTGATGCTAGTACTAATGTCTTGGTTTAACCAAAGCATATTAAAAAAAATGTCCTAACAGGACATCTCATTATCACCCTTATTTTTGCTGTGGAGTTTTATTAGAAAATCATGCTACTCATCTGAACTGCCACAACAACAGCATTATCCCTAGGGCGTTTTTTTCATATCAAGGTTAATTTAAAGTGATTAGCATAAGCGCTACAGATGTTGCTATGGGGATAGGAACCTCACATCTACTATGATGGACATCACATGATTGCTGTTACAGCTCCAGTATGATTGGATTATTTGTTTTAATGTCATGCGAAATAAGTCACATGATGAAGATCAGAATCTCCTTAATAGCATTTCATATTCTGGAAATCAATCACCTTTTCTCCATTTCTCAGTGTTAAAAGTGCCTGAAGAGCACATAAAACAGATGTCTTTGGTTTACTGCTACTTGTATCTGACTGTTTGTCTCGTAAAATCTACCACAAGGGACTAAAATATACACCTATTTGAAAATGGAAAAAAAAATATTTTACCATAATTACAAGTATATTTTAATAACCTGGAATAAAATCCCAGAATTAATGCAATTAGATCATGTTTTCTAATAACCCCCTATTCTGAATGCATACAAAGTCATGTATTGATGGATGATCCCAATGCCATTAAAGTCAGAAGCACCTTACTTGCCTCAGTAGGTGCCTTTGAGTTCTCCTCTCTCAATTCAGTCACAGGAGTATTTTGGTATATAGTATTGCAGTAGGGAGAAAGAGAAAAACATTTCCTACAGACTCCATAAGGACAATAATTAACATATTGAAATGTAGCATATTTAAAATATTAATTTTAATGCATTTCCTAATAACACCTTACTTTCAAAACTGTGAACAAAAGACTAATAGACTCTTTAGCAATATCGCTTTGGTGAAATGGGGTGGCTTTGTCATCTACAGGAAGATACTTTAGAGTCTACTGGGTGCTGTGTAATGCCTCTTGTAGATGCTTTTCTCTCATCAGTGACTGTATAGGCAATGAAAGCTCCTAAACTCGGTCTTCTAAATTACAGCTAGAAAATACTCTGAAGTAACTTCAAATGCAGCTTATTAGCCTTTCATCCACTTTCCTCTCTCCTGATTATTGCTATGACTAATGTTTAGATTTTATATCTACAATTTTCTTATTTCCAATAAAGTAGAACCCATTAATTAGGAAACTGAATGCTGACTTTACTTTCTAGATAACTTTATGTCTTTGTTATGTGATTTGTTTTTAAGCATGCTAATGTTATTCTATACAGTATGATGTTATACTGAAAATTAATAAGAAAAGGGAACAAGTAAATGGGATTTTTGAACATACTGAGAATAACAAAGAATATCTTAAGCTCATACTTCATTTGCTTGAACACTGACTTACAGAACTCTCACTTCTACTTTTAAGGTGGAATAAATTTGTGGTTTAGAAAGTACCTTTCATCCCTCAGTGAGTGTCAAAAAGTAATTAGAGATTGATATTATACTCTGATAATGGGTGATAGGTAATCATGACATTAGCTGTTCTTCAAGCCCAAGCTAACAATTGTGCTGGTTCATGGAATTGGATTTGTTTGTCATGTTAGCTGAAATTCTGTGTTATTACTGCCCTCTGTTCACAAGAGATATTCCGATCTTGAATTTTCAAAGAATACTCACCTGGGAAGGACAAGGATTCAGTTTTGTGATCACTGGAAGGGTGGAAATGTCAGCAGCTCAGTACTCAGAACCACCCTCAGTAGTCAAATAGAATAGACTCGAATAGGATATTTCAGTTAGAAGCAATGGATTTAAAAGCTCATATCACTGCAAAAGTGTTGTGTCTGCTGAGCAGTTCAGGTCCCTGGTAAACAAACTGTACAGTATTTGGCTACACAGGGAGTTAAGTGCATTATAAATAGAAAGATAGATAAATTGATGGGTTTCTTCACAGTTCTGGCCCTTTCTATTCACTCACACCTGTGCAAAGAGACTTAATACTCAGTTCTTCACTCATATTGATATCACTATTAGTTTTTTAAGTGTAGAAGAATGCTTTGGGGCTCTTTATCCACATATCTGCATACAGTCCACTCCTCTGCAGACAACTGTTAAGGATGTGGATCCAAGCTCTTCTCCATTAGTAAACATTGCTGTAGTATCTGAAGTAGCTGGAAACAATCAGGAAATGCTAGCACATGCAAGCCCTTTTATTTTACTGAAGGCTACAGCAGAGATGTAAATCAACTCCACCTCCTTATTTCTCTTCAAAATTTGATAAGTCCTTCATGTATAGGAATCATCAGTGTTGTAGTCCTTATGTGGTGGTAGGTATTAGTGCGTTAATACCACTACACTAAAACTGAATAACACAGAAGTAACGCGGAGGCTTCTGTTCAGCCTCTTTATTTCCAAGTTGTTCATTCTGACAATATTCTTCTAATAACATAGAGTGTAGGGCAGGATTTTTAAGCATTTTTAACAATAATCATGATTTTTGTAATGGAAAATACTTTCATAATGATTTGTCATGATGTTACTCTGATAATTTTTAACAATTATGATGATATAGTTCTGTAAAACTATGGTTACTAAAATGATAGATCACACCCGAAGAATTTCTGATTAAAAATTAGTAATTATTTTAAAAATATAATCTCATCCCTTCAGGCAAGGATAGACACTTAAGATGATACTTTTCATTTATACCAAAGGCATTTCAGAAAATTTCTAAAGAAGAAATTTGAAGAGATTCAAAGACATTATTCAGTATTCAAAGGCATCGACATTTTTTCATTGAACTGTTTAATGGATAAAAACATGAGCCCAAATTTTTAAATTTTAAAAAATATTATTTTTTTCTGTTTTGAATGTTTCTATATTTCCAGCTACATACAGAGGATATATATGTTATAAAAAATTAATGTTTAAGAACACTGCTCCTGAATCATCTCACACTCTCTAGATTAAGCAGAAGAGGAAACTGTATAAGAATTTCAACCCCTTGTGCAGACAAAAGACTTCAGGATGTGTGTTAGGATCTTTGACTAAGCTTTTAGATTTACTGTATATTCTAGCCAAGTTTCCAGAAATTCACCTGTCAGTATTTAGAGCTGCAGTATACATTGATAACAGTAGCTCTTAAAATTACTCTCTCTCTCGTAGTTCTATTTCCTATGCTCCATTTTGTTGCCCTACAAACTTTTGATACTTTTTGTGTCTATGAACAAGTGCTTTTTTTTTTTTTCCAGTATAGATATGCAAGTATGGGATTTTCCCTTGGACTTTATATACCAATGCTTTGATTTTTTTTTGTTATAATTATGTAACTAAGAATAGTTATCCTCCTATGTTAACAAAAGCAACATGTTTAAAGATTAATGGTTGGTTCATAACAAAAAGGAACATTTTGTACTGAATATGACAGTCCACTAAAATTGGGCAGTTTATTACTAGTCATTTCTGTTGTTCTCTTTAATCCTTTAATAGTATCCTAGCTCCATTAGGAAGGTTCTTTGGAAAATATTGTAATACAGAAATGTCATATTCTGGCACATTTTAAAGCATTTTTATAGGATTGTGAGCTTGCAAATGTAAGGTCAACACTTTCCCAGAGCTTACATGTGGTCCCACTTTAATTTTAGCACTACCAGTGAGATGCAGTTGTTGTTACCAGAGATCTCCCTGTGTAACTCTTACAACCAGAAAATGCCAGTCCCCCAGCTGTTGTGAATCAGCATAGCTCTGATGAAGTCACAATTTTAAATATATGCTAGGAAGGACTAGGGACTGGTATTTGGCACTTATTTACCATCATCTTTCTCAAATGAGAGGGCTTACAGCTTCAGTTGATTTTAGTGTAGCTAAGTTTGCGTGAGTGACATGATTGTACTCTGATAGAATACAGCTTCACAAAATTATTATGTTCAGGCATCCAGAATTAATTTTTGAATGGGCTTTGTAAAAACCCTTAGTGTTGGACTATTAAAGAAAAGGGAACCAGAGTGTTAAAGTCAGTAACTTTAACAGTGTTAAAGTCAGAAGACTTAGGGCTCTACTCAGACCCACTCTAAACATATAATTGCCAGTCAATACGCTTACAATTTATAAAGTCCAACACCTCCTTGTAGGAAGTCTGCATTTTCTTATACTTCATCTATTAATGCAATGTGCATCAACTGCTCAGGAGTTTGAAGTTCAAACTGGAATAATAAAATTTTGTAAGGATACAAGTCTCTGATTGCTTCTATGTTAAGAAATATTGAGGGGTGGCAGCTATGGAAATGATTACAAATTTTGTCCGCCACAGGATATGTAGATTTTCAAAGCTGGAGGAAGGGAAGGAAAGATTTATAGGTTTGCTGCTCCAAGGATGCATGGTCAGACAGAATTTTTCTGTTATACTTTGTAGTGGGATCCTGCCTTTCTTGCTTGTAGGCTTGATTTTCAAAGACTAACTACACATTTTTCCTCATTAAGTGTGGTCCAAGCTTGTGAGAAAATAATTAATTCCTCACACTCCCTACAGTTAGCATGAGAGGGCAAGGTTAGAACAGGAGTTCAGACTCTGTTCTTTTTAATCCTTACCTGTAACATTTTTTCAGCCATAATGGGAGCTTCTACAAGAAAAGAGAAGTAATTTACTTCTACAAAGAGAGGGAGAAGACAGTGATGCAGTGAAATGTCAGAAGAGGACAGTTGAGCACATACACTCCTCTACCCCAGATTTCTGTGAGTGGTCAAACTTTTTCAGTACTCGTAAGGGTAAAGGCACTAGGATTTAAGGTCACAGTTCTGGTTGTTAATATTAACCTCCCAAATGAAGCTTTTAGTGGCCTATTTCATCCCACTTGTGAAAGAGATGAGAATTTATTAAGAGCTCTCTCTCTCTAAATTTCCCATTACTAAATTAAGCATGGAAATGTGGTTTTCTTTTTCCTCAGATACCATTTGTTTCCCAAAAGTAATTACAATATCAGCTTGATAAAGGCTGCTAGTAATTTTGTTAAGAAATTTTCTGAAAAAGAGCAGGGAAACTTAACAACCTAAGAGAATTGCCTGTGGAATGGGGTGGGCTCGGGAGACCCCCCTCCTACCCATTAGGAATTCTAACCACTGTAATTAGCAGCAAATTTCCCTATCTCTGTATGTTAAACAGGGAATTCATCTTCAGTTTGTTTCTGCCTGGGGCAGGGAGAGACTGAAGGAAGGGAAATGTAGGCATGTGCCTGCCTGGGTTAAGCAGCATTAGCTGCACTGGAAGGAGGCAAATCCACAAACTACACAGGCCTCTGATTTATAACATGTGCAACCCTGTCAAAGTCAAGACTCTTACTTCGGTTATAATCCAGAGAAAAACGCAAGTGCACAGGTAGATAGGAAACACCCAGGTAGAGAAATTAAGGAGTTATAGATGAGGTTGTTTAAAAACTAATGAATAAAAGATGAACATTTCCATTCTAGAGTTACTGTGCTGAGAAAACTAGTAACTTTTTGTGAGCTCTTTTACTGCCTATGCAGTATTGAACCTTATATGAGCAAGTATTTTTTGTACCAGAACAGTGAGAAATAGGGAGATGATTACTAGGTGACAACACTGATAACGTCTTATATTGTCTGTCAGCTATCCTATGTGACTCTTGACCATTGATCAGCTTCTTGTTGCTGAACGGTGATCTTACAAGGAAAAGAGAGCTAAAAAAATAAAAGACAAATACATTGGTATAATGAATAACAAAGCTAGATACTAATAAAAAAAACCCAACCAAGTTGCCTTGTCTTATGCATTATATTTCATTATTTATTTATATATCAGCTTTATGAATGTTCATACAGTTGCTGATTTAGATGCTACCTTTGAGCATCCCCCACAAATGGCACTTAGGTAAATGGTCACTAATGTGTGCTCATAATA
>VZTV01008775.1:858-20053 GCA_013400875.1 Anhinga rufa
CCCCCTGCAGGCACAAACAGCCGTTTGTGCCTTCTACTGTGCATGCCTGCTTCTCCCACCACTGTAGAGCAGCATGTGCTGTTCTTTGTTCCTGCCATTTTCCAGCCTCTCCCTACCAGTCTGGGCACACAATGACTCCAGAAGACCATAAGCAAAGCAAATTAAAATGATGTGCCTTGGATTTTGCACCAGCAAGCCTCAGTTCAGCTTCAGAAGTTCATTGTTAGTCTTTCGGTATGATATCGGCTCCCTCAGCAGCTCAGGCAACAGCAGCAGATGGGCCTAAGAGTTATGTTTCTGAGCGTGCCTGCCCCTCTTTGCTCTTCCTGTCTGTCTGTGCACTCACATTTTGTGTTGTAAAATCACACAGCATGTATCCCAATGCCACCCCCAGCAGCAACAACAGAAAAACCCTGGGACTAGCAGAAAATGTATCTGTGGGACTGAAAGATACCTCAGGATCCCAGGATCGTGCTTTCTGCAGTCCCAGGTTGCATTCCCTAGTTAAGCACCATCAATATCAATACTTAATGGTATTCTCTAAGCTCAGGCAGTGAAGAAAATAGGGTTGTTATCTATCAAAGCACATTTTAGTTTTTGACAAGTAAAAAGCAGCATGGGGAATGCAGTAAGTCTGAAATGAAAGCCTAAAAGAAAACTCATATAACATCTGGTGTCATTTATCCCCTGTTGGCCTTTCATAGTGTGATATGATGAGCTTGTTCTGATTTAAGATCAGATGATTTGGTTTGAAAGAGGGGAGTGGGGGATGCAGCCAGTCTGGCAGCAAATTGGGATACAAAATCTGCTCAAATAATTGGAAACACGACAGATTTTCCTTAACTGATGCCAGTGGCATCTTAGTTTATCCATCTCTCTCAGCTGAATTTGTTAAGTGCATTATCTTATTGGTTTTAAAGTTTTCATCTCACTTATTTGCAGGAGAAAATGTGAGCAAATCAGTCATGATGGATTGCCTAATTTTCTGGGCTGAATAAACCGGTTTTATAAGACTGTTGATTCCTGGGTTATTAGTTAATAGAAACATTTATCAATTTCTTTATAGAGAAGGGAAAAAAAACTTTAACCAATGATTGCAATTTAAAACTTTCATTAATGTTTCCACATAATGCTTAGTGTTGGACATGAATATGGTAATCACAGATTTAGGGTTGGCTTGAAGCAGATTGGTTTTTTGCCCTTCCTCCCTTCTCTTTTTTCTCTAGAAATTTTAAAAAAGTCAAAGCAAAAGGATGTCATTAGATTGGTAATTATATTGAGTGTTCTTTGATCAGGGAAAGGGGCAGAGGAAGAGAAAGATCATTTCCTAGCTAGCAAATGTGATGCCTGTTTCTATTACCAATTTTCTTTACAGAAACAGGGCCTGATTCTGTGAGCTTCAGCCCTAATGACTTAGCAGTGTCTGTCTTCTTCTCAGTATGCTCAAGTGCCAGCTGGATGTTATCTCTGACTTCTAAGTGACTTAAGCAAATCATTGAAGTTACCTACTATTCCATGAATCCCCTGACATTCTTTGGTCCTAAATACACAGCTTTATGTGTGGTTCACAATGGAACCTCTGAAAATGTTGGTTTGTTGGTAGAGATCCAAGTGATACAATCTATGAAGTGTCCCTATTTAAAAAAAAAATAAAATTGTTTCACTTCTTAAAGAGAAGGACTCTTTTTCCAGTTTTACAAAGTGTCAGGTCTGAGTCTCATCAAAATTCATTTTTAAATGCAACATCTCCAAGCAGATGAAGACTTGATGTAAACAGAGGGGTGATATACCCAGCTGACTGCGTTAGATATGGCACTACACACTGCCCTGACTGATGCACACAGGGAAGAAAAAAGGTCCTCTTGCCCTCACCCAGGGTGTAGCTGTGCCCGTTACCCACACATTATAAATCCCTTTGCATAAAGGGCCTTAATATAACTAAGAATCTTTGCACATTGATCAAACCGAAGTACCATTTAAAAAGACATCAAGTTCAGAGCAAGAATACATCATGTGTGGACTGGTGAATAATGAACTCATGTTCTAAATGAGATGCAGTATGTCCATTAAATTCTTTTAACACCTCTATTTCCATCTCCATCTCGTTTTTAACATCTCGAATACCTGTGTTGAGCCTTGGTTCCAGAAGTGCAAAAGACACTTCCTTCAGAATAAGAATGAAGGGAGTTAAAAAACTTTTATGCAAGTAGACTTTGCTGTGAAATGTTATCTTTTGTTAGTTCAAAGGTTTCTGAAGATATAAATTCTTCACAACTGCCCTGAGGTACTGAGAATGTAAATTGAATACTTTACAATTTGTAGACTGTTCCTGCAGTAATGTGTATCTCCTCTGTGAGTGAGTGTTTAGGGATTTTTCAATTACTGTAGTCTGAAAACTCTCTGAGATTCTTTAGGGCAGAAAAAGGCTTCCTTCTCAAAGTTGAGTCACTGATGTTCAAATTAGCTGCCAAAAGCATTCTAATGATCTGTGTTCCAGATTTTGCTAAACAGGGAAAAAAATTGGCCCATTTCACCAGGGGAAAAAAAAAACCCCAGGCTTTTCCTCCCCCACCATAAGTATTCAAGGGTTAGGTGTTTTGCCAGGGTCAAGAGTGAGATGAATTGTTGTCAATAAGTACACCTTGTTCGATAGGTCAAGGTCATTATTAAGGGTTTCAGATGAACTTCTTTAAGTTTCCAGGGCTGTAGCATATGTGTGGCCTCCAGGCTCACAGTGTTGTTTAATAGCTTTTGTGAAGCCATAAGTTAAATGATAAATTGGTTGAATATGTCTTTAAACTCAGTACATTTCAAAATCATATACAGTACTCTCACATTTTTATGTACTGTGATCAAATGCATTTTACAGAGCATAGTGCAAGTGGTCAGAAATACCCTCATTGTGCCAGCTGATTATGATTTAGCAGTGTTTACTATAGACTACTCTTGCTACAGTTTATTGCTGCTAAGGTCAATAACTAATACAATTTAATAGCTATTGCATTTCTAATAAGTAAAAGATCCTAGTGTATTTCTAAATGCAACGTGCACTGAAAATAGTGCAGTTAAAAACACCTAGATACTGGGAGTGATGGAACTCCATAATATTAAATAACTCCATAGGACATCAGGAAGACCTTCTGTGACAGCCAGCGGAGGTGACCGTCCCAAACCATGTGATTGCCTAGGGTTGAGCTGCTTCCTGGCTTGAGGGTGNCAGGCTTGCTCACCTGTGGGATCTTTCCTAAACCCGTGCATTGGTCACATGCCTTTAGATGCAGCACTGATGTAACTAGTCCCCAGATGAGTTGATGTGATTCGTTTGCCAGGATTTGGGTTGCTTTGCTCATGTGGTTTCTGCAGCACAATTGGCCATTTGGAGCCCCTTCTGACTCAAAAAGTGGGGAATGTTCTCTGAAATTAAAAGGCAGCAGATTGAAGTGTGATGAGAGGAAGTATTTAGAGGTAACCAGTGGAATTCATTGCCATGAACTGACATGTTCTGAGAGCTGGCAAGTTAGAAGTGAGAGAGGAACTCAGTAGTATTGGAAAACTGTTTCATTCTGTATTCAGTTTGGTAGCCTGGGTATGTTCAGCTTTCGTCTGCTACCCTGACTTTGTTCGAAACATTTAGCAAGTGTTTCAAGTCTCCTTTTGAGTTTTTTTCCTGCCCCTGAGCCAGTTGCTCTCTGGCTAGCATTCTCCATTACCGAACCTTGTTTTCAATGAGATCCCACCTACTACAATCCTTGTAGTCCTTGGAAGAGGAGATCTACCAAAGATTCACTGTTTTGTATTCCATTACTCCCTATCCACCAGCGTTAGTTTGCTCCACTGCTTGCTATACCTTTGTGTGACTTTCTAGTTGTCCCAGAGACTTTGTAGCCATTTAAATTATGCAAAATGTGTGTTCTTATAAAAAAAAAGTACACAGCTTCCCCTTTCCAGTCAATCTGTGAAATGGTGTAAATGAGACCCACATCTTTACAGTGGGTAAATTCAGTTCACAGTTACTGGTGAACTTCTCTTCCCTGCCTCCAGCTCTGCCAACTGCCCCGTTCTGCACCCCCAGTGGGCTGGTGTGTTTTCGGCCGTTGCTGAACGTGATACCTACCCTTCTCTGCAGATCTGCCAAGGGTCAAAAGTCCTGCCGTGTGCTCTTCATAGACCATCTGCACTATGCCTGGCTTTCAAGTGTGTGATCCAGCAGGGAGGAGATTTGTCTGCATAGGAATTCTTCCTGTGATACAATGAATGCATAATTAAAGAGGATTTTAATGCAAGGAAGTATCAGAAACATAACTTTGACCATCAAGTCAGGGCTTAGATAAATGAGAAGCCTTTCTGACACTTTGAAGAAAAAAAAGTCACAACTGATGAGCTTTTCTTAGCTGATCACTTCTTAAACAAGCGCCTGTGATAATTCTCCATTGATAACGTGGTTTTAAAACAGGGAAATAAGGACACTGACAGTTAGGTAATATGCCACAGTTAAATCCTGTGAGACCCAGGAAATAAAGAGTCAAGAGCGGTTTGGTGAACACAGTGGGCATGAGGGTATTTTCCACACAGGTTTCTCTGCAACCCAACTTTTTAACCCTGGGTCTTTGACATTTCTGTATCACTATTTAGTTGCAAAATTATCCAGGATAAACTGAGTAACTGGGCTAGATTACGCAGTTTGATGTGTTTAGTTCTGGGTGAGCAATTTCTGGGTTCTGTTAATGCTCCCCAGTTGGATTATGGAAGAGTTGACTTCCCCCCTTTCCTGAACGTGTAGGTGTTCTTCCCTGCTGGTCCTTCGCTGGTGAGGATGACATAATCTGCCATCGGGCCTGTTCCCTGGCAACCGTCCCATTTCTTGGCTCTTTCAGCTCCAGCTGAAAGCCAGTCCGAGTCGCCCTGCACATTTCCAGTGTATCAAACAGACATAGGCTCAAGTTAATCTTGTTAGCACAATGAGGCAGTTTTCAAACATTGCAGCAAATCAAATCATCCCTAAGGACTGGGAGGGAGGGAGGAGAGGGCGAAGGGAGGGAGGAAGAGAAGGAGGTGAAGGCTAACCATCAAAGGTGGAATTAGCACAGAGGGAGCCGGCTGCTACCTGGCCACTGTCAGCGAGCTCCTTCAGCAAGGCACTGCCACGTCCCACTCTTCCCAGTGCCACCTCCCTCCCCACCGGTCCCTGCATCTGCGCCATGCTCAGAGTGAAGGCAGCAATGGGCAGCGACAGCGAGGGAGCTCATCTATCTGCGAGGAAAGAAGCAGCTTTGATGGTTCCCCAGTGGATGTAATTGTGCTCATTACTGCCCATTTACATTTCATCACTCGATTATCGCAAATGCCTCATTACTGTTGATAAGGGTTTGCTGTTGAACTACTTGCTAACTATTCATTCCTGAGCTTTGCTGTCATCAGGCAGACCCGTGCAAGACAGGAGGGGACTGGGGAGGGCTGGGGAAGAGGGGGAAGCATGGAGAAGGCATGGGGTGGTGGGGGGGGGAGGAGAGACAGGAGGTGAGAAAGGTCTTCTATCAGATTTGATTAAAGGCTGTGATTTAAATCGATATTTAATAAAGTGGCTGCTGCCACATAACGCGTGCAATTCCCCATGCAGGCAGAATCATGAATCCGAGGGCCTTGCCGCCTGCTACATAACTCAATTGGGTTTTGTGCACTGGTCTGGCACCTGTGTCCCTGAGCACAGCGCCTCCGAGGTAATGGGTTTATGAGCCGATGAACAGAGCTGATAGGTTCTAAATGGATTAACTAGGTGTCTGCAGCCTAGTGATGAATACATCAGGAAAAAAAAGAGAGAGAGAGAAAGGAAAAAGAAAAAAAAATTGTCTGCATAAGCAGAGATTGATAGAATGTGTTGACAGACACTGTGGCTGTCATGAGCCCCACAGGGTGAAACACTGCTCAGCTCCTGTCAGTCAAGTGCTCTCCGAATAACGGGTGAAGATCTCGGGCAGTGAGGCTTCACAAGCCTGCAGGTGCCAGGTAGCATCACCCTGCTGCTGCAAAAGGCTAAAGTGGGGCATGACTCATCATCTCACAGCTACGGCCGTCTTGTGAGTTCATCAAAGGCACTGCATATGCCTCTTCTGCTTGCGGGCCTGCCTTCCACGATGGCTTAAGTGCATGATCAAGCCAACCTGCATGTGTATTTATATCCCTGGAAATAGGTTATTGTTGCTATTATTGTGGTCTCACAGTGATTCCTCAAGCAGGGTTGGATTTCTGCAATGCTGAGCCCTGAACACAGACATCCACTGTAGGGCAGTTCCTGCCCTTAAGTGCTTTTTAAGTGAATAAACCACAAGAGTGACGAAAGAAGTACTATCATCTTCCCAGTTGGGGGATAGGAACTGACAGATTAAATAATTTGCCCAAGATTCCATAGGAGAGCTGGAAATTGAACCCAAATCTCTTAAACTCAAGTCTAATGCCCTAACTATGAAGTCACCCTTCCTCCTGTGGAAGGGGCCATGGAGTCTTAGAGTCCATGATTGATGTATGGAATATGTGGTAAGTGGAAAATGAAATCAGATAGACTTTAACGCTGACCTCTGTTTACTACTATTAAGCTACCAACAGTACAGTAGTAGGCTGGAGAATTTAGTGGAGTTTTATGTCTTTCCTACCACGTTTCATATTGGTTAACAAGATACATGTTTTGTAAGTGCCATAATCTGCCACAGCGCTGCAGAAAAGAAAAAATACAAGTCATGTTAGTATATGCAGACATTACACAGATAAATGAGCTGGTGACTGTATCTACTGTGACAGTTACACAGGAGTTAACCAGACTGGATTGAAGTAGGCAGCTGTTCTTTAGAATACATTGCCTTTTCACCAAAAATTTAAAACTGAACTTTTTTATTTGAAAAATACTTCCACAGCACTCATGGGAGTTATATTTTGGATCTTTATCCCACCATTGTTCTTGCTGTGTGATTCTCCCTAAACAGACTACATTGCGTATAGTTTTCACCTCTTGCTGAGCTGCTGCAATGAATTATGGAATCCATTGGTTTCCCATGGGAAATGAAGTCTGAAATATCATACCCCAGATATTTCCAAACTGAAATCTCTAGTTTAAAAAAAAAAAAAGTAAAAAATGAACCTTTTCCAAGAAATAGCAGATTTTAATTTTTGTTGAAAAATTGAGTCATTTTTAGCCCTAAATATTTGTAACATAAAACTGGGTAGGCACACCAGATAGCTGTTTACTGTGTTGTTGCACATAAACCACAATTTAAAACCATTGTCTGATCATGTTAAGCCATGATTTCAAAAGTCTGCCCAGACAGCATGCCTCCAGGAGAGCAGATTCTCTGAGGATGCTGAACATCACCTCTTTATTTGAGGTATTGCTGTGCACCCATATTTACTTATTCTTTTGAAATTCTTGTCCCAATTTTTACTAAGTTTTTTAAAAGAAAAAAAAATTGGTGGTATGAGTTACTGTTTTTTTCTACAACAAAATTGTATGCAATTATAGTGGCTGGAATAATTCAGTATTATTCAGACCAACTGTGTAAACTATATAATGCCATCCTAGCTATAACAAACTGCATTCAAAAGTATGAGGAGAAGAAACAGGTTCTTCTGTAAAGATGCATTTTGGAAAAGGAAAAGAGAGTTATAGACATGAAGGCAAAAATATCCACCAGTGGATGATCAGAAAATGGTTGGCTCTGTGCAAGGTAATGCAAACAAGCTCCTTCCCTCCAATAATAATACTTGTCTGACACACTGAATTTGGGAGGAATTACCTTATCATTTCAAGTTCACTTTGTGTAATTCAGTCAGTAGATCTTAGGCACACAGGCAGCTGAAGACCATGGACACAAATGTTCTTTCCTAGTTCTGAAGTCTCTAAGTGATGTCTATGACTATTAATGACACAATAGATGCTATGATTGTACTTAATCTCATAGAAGTCTACATTACATGGACAGCACATTAGTAACAACTAAAATGCATCTCATTAAGTCTATACCTGTGAAGAGTTTCTTCCTATTGCTTAGTTCATTGTTATGAAAACAGATTGAATTATAGAATTTCCAGTTACTGTTTTGGCATTTTCCCTCTGAAAGCTGAGAGAAATAAAAAGATTAACTATCCACTGGAAACAAAAGTTTGACCCATCAAAATGAAAAAGTACTTCAACTTGGAAATACCAGTGTGACAAACATGCAACGCACCATGGTGGACCCACCATGGAGGGATGTGGTATGTAATGGCACATAGTCTGGCTGGGAAACAAACTCAGCAGGCAAGCATGAAAGGCTGAGGTTAACCTACCATTTACAGTTCTTATCAGGGAAAGAGGTGATTGTGAAAGGAAGAGTGACTGCGGCTGGCCGCAATGCCACGTTTTATTTAGACTTTCCTGAGCAAAAATTTAATGAAAATTTATAATTTTTTTTAATGGAAATTTTCAATTATGGACAAATTCTGTTTGTTTTGCTAAAAATTCTCCTTCCTATTTGCTGTTATTCTCCTTCTTGCTAATGAAGATTCCTGTTTAATAATTATTCTCTTGAGATGTGATTTAATTTTCTACATGGGTCACTTGTACCAGATTAAAAATAGGACTGTTGCCAGCAGTCCTGACATCAGTTCCTCAGTGTGAACTCCAGTGCAGATAGAGTTGGAAAGATGTACACACCCAGGTCAGTGTA
Organism: Anhinga rufa; assembly: GCA_013400875.1. Taxonomy (NCBI): domain Eukaryota; kingdom Metazoa; phylum Chordata; class Aves; order Suliformes; family Anhingidae; genus Anhinga; species Anhinga rufa. Next base: position 9,552 of record VZTV01008775.1, read on the forward strand.
CTCAGCATGGGAAGAAAGGAAATGAAGCTGCTTCTACTTGGCCAATCAGGACATACCGAAGTAAAAACTTATACAGAAACAAAACATGTATCTTTTTATTTCCTGGTGTAATGTAGAAAATGTACAAAAATGTGTTCTTAATATTTTCATATCAGAATGATTCATTTAATTAAAAATATGAAACGAAATATTCCTGCCCTTCCCTCCCCCACCCCCTTTCCTCCAGAATAAAAAGACTGTTACAGAGGAAGAGTAGTTGCCTCCTGCCATCAAAACGTGGGCTCTGTGTACCCATCTGTTCAATGGAAATGATAGACCCTTGAGTCACACTAAATGGTGACTCAGAGTATAGAGTGAGATGACTTTGAGAAGAAATCTGACAAGCCAGCTCTGATGCTTTTGTCATGGACTGTGATCCCTGATTGTACTTCATCTTGCCTCCTGAAGGGCCTAATATTTGTCCTCTGGAAAATGCAGATGCAATCACCAATAATTGCTTTGGGCTCACTGGGAGATACCATATTATAGGGTGCTCTTTGATTCTCCTTATTAAAGGTTCTCCTCCTTCTGGTTGCTGCCTTCTGTGGAGCAGGGAGGGAACTTGATCACCCAATGACTATGACCTGTCCAGCTCAGGCCTACAAAGTCCTCTCAGATGCTTTGCTCATCCATTCCTGCAAGGAGCATTAAATCATGTCCCTTCTGGTCTCACCCCCTGAATGACTGGGGGTACTTGTATGTATCTATGTGTGCTGAGGAGCAGTCCATAAGCAATTTCTTCTGTAGAGAAATTTTGCAGCACTGAGGTATGCAAAACTGCTTCTAAAATGGTTTAAGGTGCTGAGCACTCGCAACTCTTACTGCAGGATGAGCAGTTCGGGTATTCAGCTCCTCTGGTTCTTGGCCAAGGGGTCAAATCATAGGAAGGATTTACTCATAGCTCAGCTGAGAAACATTTTGCAGATGCAGCTCAATGAAGGCATCTGGACCAAGGAAGATAATTAAACCAGGACAGAAACAAAGACAAACTCCATTCATACCCTAAAGAAGGTTTGACCAACTGAGTCCCTTTGTTTGCATCAGCTAAACATTTGTGCACGGAAATCCAATAGTTAGAATAAATATTTGGTGCCTACTTGGTAATATTCATGAAATGCATTTACTTGTTTAGATTTTTCCAAATCTGCATACTTAAACTTTAAGCATATGTGCAATCAGCTTCAAATTTTCCAAACAAAAATACATCAAGAAAGGGGGGAAAAATAGCATATGCTCCTTAGCTAATCAAACCACCCAGGGAGATTGTCCGTAAACACTGCAATGACCAGGTCCTCATGCTGCTCCTTATTCCTTACATGCCACTTTGCATAATGACCGTTAACTGAAAGCAGATCACTGGAGATCGCTAAAAAGCAGTTTTCTACCCTTCACGGCAATTCCAGGTTTTGCTGTAGAGTATCATACATCTTAGTCTTCCAATTTAGATGACTTGGACAGCAGCTGAAGTCCATGTGAATTTTAGTCCCTTGGAAATTGTTGAAGTCATGGCCAGTTGCTGCAGGTGAGGCGAGAATGGTGCTCATTCACACCAGCTGAGCATCTCCCCTCCCCAAAAACCCCACCATGGCTGCACAGAGGCAAGCACCTTAGAGTCTCCTTGTTCAGTTGCCTCTAGGTTTCTGTTGCTACAAATAGTCATCAAGGATGGAGTGTGGGTGTTTTGGGCGCTGCAGGGTGGCCGCTGTGAGGAGCAGCAAGGGTTGCCCTGTGCCAAACATAACTGGTTCCAGCCAACACCACTGGAACCACTGCAAGGCATGGCTGAGCCCCTCAACCATGGGTGGGGCATCTCTGGGGAAGCCTATCAAGAAAAGGCAAAACATTTCTGAGGGGGTGGGAAAAAAAAAAAGAAGAGGAGGAGGAGGAGGAGAAGATGTGAGAAGCAGCTCTGTGAGTATTGAGGTAAGAGAAGGAGAAGAAAGAGGGGGAAGAGGTGCTGTAGGCATGAGTGCAGAGTCCCCTGCAAGCACCTGGAGAGACCTTAGTGGGGCAGGTGGAGCTGGGAACAAAGGAGTGAAGGTAAGAAGAAGAGTAGGAGGATGAAGGTGTTTTACTTTTCTGGGGTCTTTGTTTCTACCATCCAACTCTGTTTTAGTTGGCAGTAAATAAAATTAATTTTCCCCAAGTCAAGTCCATTTTGCCCATGAGGATAATGGGTGAGTGATCTCCCCATCTTTACCTTGACCCTTTACCTTGACCTTGATAAGCTTTCCCACCTTATTTTCTCCCCTCTGCCCTATTGAGGAGGGGGAGTGAGAGAGCATCTGGGTGGGCATGTGGCCAAGGCCAGCCTGCCACATGATAGCAGGAAATGAGAGGATTCTCTTGATAAGCACAATTATAACACTTTTGAATATCAGGAAAGAATCTATGGCTATATATATAGTTTATAATAAAATAACTGGAACAAACAATCCAGTGTGTGTGTAAGCTGTTGCCTTGTGCTGAACAAAATGCCAGCTTTTCCTGGCATGCCTGCATAGTCCTTAACAAGAGTTACCTGCCACCTTGTTTAACGAGCGCTTGTGCATTTCTACCTGTGCTGTTAGTGTGACATTTTGAGTGACCTCAGTAGATAGAGTGCTGATACCTTGAAATGAAAAATGTTATAGTATACTATTTGATTAATGTTACACACTACGTAGAACTGTATCCCATATGGGATTAATGGGAAAATGAGATTAAGAAAGATGCCAATACAGGGAAAGATGAAGAAAAAGGGTGATATGAGGGCTAGTCTTTTTATCTATTACAATTTCTTACTAACAACAGTCACTATATTCACTGTTGATTTTTTTGTGGTTTGCTCCTTATTTTTACTCATGATAGGGCTCTCTCATGGTCTCATACAATGCATGTCAGCTGCATGTTATGTTTTCCCTTGAGTGGTCTTTCTCGCAGACATGTTGTCATGTCCCATCTGGTAGTGGGAAAGGAATAGTCCTGTCTTACACTGGAAAGATTCAACATGAGCAGGATGGAAAATGGTTGGGGTAGGGCTAATGTGTATTTCCCCAGTATAATTGTCACTGGATCTGCTAGTCAGAAGAAAGCCTGTGCCAGTAAGGAAATGGTGACAGGAAGAGCCAAGAACTGCTGCCTGGGGAGGCGAGGAGTTGCTTTCATTTCTTGTAGACAGGGTATGTGGTGCCAACCATGTTGCAACAGCTCTGGATTCGAGTATGTGACCACTGCCAAGTGCATGGGAATACCACCGTGTCCCTTCACAATTCCATTTCTACCAGATAAGGATGTGCCATTCTGCTCTTTTTAATATATGGATGTCGTGGTTTAGCCCCAGTCAGCAGCCAAGCACCACGCAGCCGCTCGCTCACTCCCCACACCCCTGTGGGATGGGGGAGAGAATCAGAAGAGTACAAGTGAGGAAACTCATGGGTTGAGATAAAGACAGTTTAATAGGGAAAGCAAAAGCCGCATGCTCAAGCAAAGAAAACAAAGAACTCATTCACTGCTTCCCATGGGCAGGCAGGTGTTCAGCCATCTCCAGGNAGCTACTGCGAAGAAAATTAACTCTATCCCAGCTGAAACCAGGGCAATGGACTACAAGGGGAGTTTACGCCTAAACAAGGTGTTTCAGAGTCAAACCATCAAGTCACTCTTTCCTTGAGTTTCAATATGCTGTAACACATTGAGGAGGTTGCTATAAGATCCCCTCCCCTGCCCCTGTTAATGCCATGCCACCTCTTGACTGTAAGCAGAGCTTAAAGCAGTAGCCAAGATGTATAGAGAAATTACTTCAGATTTATTTACAGAGACTCATTTGTGTTGAACTAGCAGTTTTCTATTGTGTCAGCAATTCTCTATTGCATTTATTTGTTACTGTGACATTAGGCAAGAGTACAATCCTATTAAACCTGTACATTACATTTCACAGAATTGTAAGCCTTTTCTATTTCACAGAATGAGAAGAAATACAAATTCTTAGTGCTGAAAATTCCTGATACAGCAGTCAAGAATAAAAATACAGTCACTGTCAGAGTAGGAGTTGAATTTTTTAATTTATTTTTTAAACCTGTATGTTTTATAACTTTATTCCTAAAATAAAAATTACTGTTTCGTTCCATTCATCTGGATGATGAGGAAGACACTGAGACTACTATTGGTGAAGAACTGGAGAGGAAAGTTATCGTTCTGTTCTCTCCAGCTGGCATAATTTTTAGCAAGGAGTTTCTTTGTTTTGAGCTTACCCTCTGTTTTGCAGTTAGACAATTGATCCAAGGTTTTAAAAATCATCTGTTAAAAACATGAGTTTAAAATAGCAATTCTTTCTAAACACATGACATGCAAGACCTTCTGAGCAAATAGATGGTTGCAGAAGGATGAAGGCCCTGGGATTTCCCACGTGTTCTCAGGGCCAGCTGGGTGGCTTGCTCTCACTGATTTTGCAAAAACCCTGACCAGGGACATTCCTCAGAGCATCCTCAGGTAGCATAAAGGCGCCCAGGAATGGTTCAGGAATGGTTTGTTTTTCTTCATGGATGGCTAACACATTCAGACCATTTGAGAATTCCATGCAAGTGAACAACTACACAGAACAGGCTAACCAGCTGCTCTTACTTTTTGTGGACACCTTAGGCATGGGCAACAGATCATGAGTTGAAAAGCATTGTTTGGTGGAACAGGTATTTAGTCTTGTCACGCTTTACCTCATTAAGAGTATAAATGGAGGAAAACCAGTATTATTTGTGCAAATTCCTTCCAAAAAGTGAGGCGATGTGGAACTAGCTATGAAAGTCTCTACCACTGTGGTGAGGGTGAGAGTGCATGAGATCAGGGCCTATATGTGCAGCTTTTGCTCTGCTAGCTCTAATTAATTATCTTAATTAATATGATGTATTAACTGGAAATGATAAAGAAATGAGAACTTAACTTTCACTGGAGACAGAGGGCTGTGCTCCTGTTTCAGACTCGGGGTGGGAACCCAACTAATTCTAGTTCATTTCTTTATGCTACAGACTTTGGTGTAACTTTGTACAAATCCCTGCCTCTGTACATCTGTTTCATTTCCCATAAGAAGGAGATAATACCTCCTCCCCTCAGAGATGTTTTGTAAGGCTGTGGTTTGTGAGGCACTTCAGTATTAATGGGATTGATCCCATTTAACTTCCAGGATTGAAAAGCCTATTTGCAAAAGATGGTAAGGCCTGTTCATATACTTCTTTATTATTTTATCTGCTATGATATGAATGTTATGGTTTTTTAATATATATTAACATGATATATGTTAATAATTTCACTTTACCAACAATTTGTAGCCTATCTGTAATACATACCAGTCCAAAGTTAAGTTATGATGAATTTTACTTTTAAAAAAGTGGATGTTCTAAGTTTTTACTTGAACTTCTGAACATGAGATTGTCTACAGCAATGTGGATTTTCTAAAGCAAATTCTCAGCTGCCATAGAACTACCTACTTCTATGAGACTGCACCAATTGACACCAGCTGAAGATGTGGTCTGTTGTGTCTATGTTAATAATAATTTCACTTGAAGATACATTGATTTTTAAATATTAGCAGCAAGATTATTTATTTTCTGCCATGCACGTATATCTAGTAATGCCTGAATATTTACATCTTTGTCTCAAGGGGTTTATTGTGACGAAATAATGTTTTGTACAGAAATGTTGACTCAATTTGGTTATCGTTTTCTTTTTTTATGGGTGAATCATGCAAACTGAAATGACTGAACATGTGTTTTCCCTATTATTACTTTTAATCCTTTTCAAATGCTTAAACAGTTTTGGATTTTAAACTCCATACAGAGTAAATAGTTATATCATCATATAGGTTATTTGCAAGCATATATGCTGTGAATCATATATGCTAACATGGTAATTGTTTCCATATATTTGAATGGTTGACATATTAGATGACCTTTGAAATCTTAGCTGGTGATGATGTTGGAGGAATGCAGTTCTGTAAGAGCTAAGCAAGGCTTATCAGAGCTCAGCATGAAAGACTAAGAGGACTCGTTCATTTTTTGGTACTTCTTTTGAGGTATTTGGTATTTTTTTATTTGGGCAACTATTAGCATAAAAATATACTTGTTTTTCTGCTTTTAAGGGAAGATTTTTATCCATCCTAACTCTTTAATGCAATGTAAAAAGGTCTAGGGTAATACCAGAGTCCAACTCTGGTGGAGTTCCTTGGATAAATGTTCTTTGTTGAAGCATGAGTGTAGAGGCCACCAGAAAGGAGGGCTGGGGAGATAAGTGGGGTCCTCAGGGCAGGCCCACCTGTTGCTGCAGGGCTGCCAACAGCCCAGGTGATTCTGTGGCAGCCTGGTGAGGCTTCCCCAGCTAAGACAGGATGAAGAGACTTGTCTAGGGAGCAGGCAGGATTTTTCAAGCTCTTAAGCAATCCAGTACCACCAAGGTCAGAAAGCAAATTTTTGACTGCTTTCTCCAGGGTAAGTGAAGAAAGACAAGGCAGGGTTCCCTGTACTCCGGAGTTGAGGCTGAGGTTGGAAAGTACTTTCCATCCCAGCATGTTCTTGAAAAGTGAGACACGGTTGCATGTGCACTGAATGAGACATCTGAAAGATGCCACATTCACCAAGACTCTGAGTGTTTGATCTTTTCAGCTTCAGTCATCTCAAGTTGGACAAGAAACTTGGAGCTGGGAAAGTACTTGGAGCTTCCACTCATATATGAAAGGGTAAAATTCATAATCTACACTGTCTGGTTCTCTAACCCATGATATGCATACCATGGTATCCCCAATTCCTTGCATAATAGCCCTATTTCTCATGTCATATCTTGAAGGAGGATATATTTAACAGTAGGCATCATTGTCTTATGTGTATATGTAATAAAAACATAGGTTTCTTATTATTAAGACATGTTTTTAAAACTACTTTGTCATTCGCTTTTTGATTTAAAGTATATGTTTACCTATTTTGCATTGCAGTATTTTACCACAGATGTCCTGGGTGTTAATGCAAGTTTCTTTAACTATATTTGTGTTTTTGTGTGTGAATACACACAGACTACTGATCTATGTTTAAAAATGTGAGGCTATATCACAGCAGTGTATCTTCCCTTCGGAGTAGTAGCTTATATGAATATCTCCATCAGTGCTGGACACCATCTGCATATGGCAGCTCACAAGAATGAGACACCCTAATATAGCCCTTAGTGGAATGGATCTTTAACCTTTTTTTTTCATGATTTAGCATTATTAAGCACTTTCATTAGGACATGTATAGGGAAGGTTCATGGAATTCTGCTGATGGTGAATCAGGAAGATATGGTGAAAGTTACATGCAGCATTAATCTATGAATGTTTAATCCTTTATGTTTTAAATCACAAACTTATATCCAGAGTTAGAGACCAGATACAAATTTGTGTCTGCCTAATCTGTCACCTACCTCTCCCCACCAAACATTGGGTTTATTTTTTTAATGTTTTGATTCTGAGCTGTTTTGAAGAGGTGGGGGGGTTTTGGTAAATATTGGTAAACTAAATGCTGAACATGATTCAGTGTAACTAAAAAATACCTGAGAAACTGTGCATTACTTTTCAAGGAAAACCTTGTGTTTCCTAGAAAGTCAAATCCATTAGCTAAATGCTGATGAATAGAGAAATGTAATGCAATGTGTAGGGGGCCTTTGGGAGACTGAGGTGGCTGTACTCTAAGTTTTTAATATAATAACCAATGTAACATTTTTTAAAATGTTTTGCAGAATTTCTTAGCTGACAGATAAATAATCCAGAGCTCAGGGAAGACAGAAAATATCTTGTGGTACAGCAGTGTAATAAAGCCAACTAATATATGCGAATGTTAGAAAGTTCTATTAACAAGTATATTGTTTCTACTTCTTAAAAAGAAATAGCAGATGAGTTTGCTGAGATTTATAAAATAAAAATAAATCCTTTAAGATTTTTAGTACAGAATCAAATGTTTAGAAGAAAAGCTAGCATTAAAAAAAAAGTCATAGAAACTTTTCTGATCTTTAGTGTGTATTAGTCATCTGCAAAAGATCAGCTTTTGCTAATATTTTTTATGCAATAGCACTTGAGATCCAGCAATAATGCTACAGTTCAGAAACCACTTTGTGGTGACAGCTGGCAAACACCTTCTTTCTTAGTGTCAGTCCCAGTGATACACTTGGAACACATGCTGGAAGATGAAACAAATACTGTGTGGACAGCTTAGAAAACTCCCAGTTTGTAATTTATTTTTCAAGATGAATTCAGTTTGTTTGCTACATCAAAAAAATCACCAAAAAGAATAGCATGAAACACAAAAGAAGGGGACAGCAACTGCCATTTGGAAACAGTGTAATTCCCCTGCGTATTGCTCTGAAAATTGTTTTTAAGAATAACAGTGTTGTATCAGCAGTCTCTAAGACATCACTGTAAAGTTTCTGTGATGAATGATTCTAAGTGACCATAGCTCAAAAGAGAGAATGAACTAGGTTAGTGTAATGATGAGGTTGCAACAAAAAGACCCAGAAGACTGCAAAGGTTAAAATGATCTGTCATACAATCACAGATCAACTCACCCTAAACTAACTCTCATAATGTGATGCCAGCATTCTTTTTTTTTTTCTTCTTTACAGCTAATTAGCATTCTCATTCTTCTAAAAAGCCAGGTGGAAGTTTTGTAAACATCAACACATATTAGAGTTTTCCAAAATTATTCCTGTTATATAAATATCATGTCACAAGGAAGAAATATAGCTAATAATTGGAATAATTTCTGTGCTGCAGATAGCACATCTCTCACCCCCATGTCCTGTGGGCCTGCACCAAGTTCCTACACTTACCACCTTTGTCCAGAGATATTTATTTTTAAGGCACTTTCACCTATCTTTCAAGATCTGCACTAACTGATGTGTGATTCTGAGATGTATTCTCCCTCCTTTATTTATTTTAATCCAGAATTCATACATGCATATATATGTGTGTGTATTAAAAAATTAAATATTATTCATTATGAAATACCCTTTGTAGATGTGTTTCAAAGATTAGAATTCCCAAATAAAACAATATTCCCAACAGCATTTTCCTAGTTTAAAATTATTCATATGCATTCCCCAGAGTACTGGGAAAGCAGATAGCAGAGGCTTTTTATATCCAGTGTATAATTGACAAAATCAGGTTCCTGGCATACAGATGAAAAGGTGTCCCATTTCTGCTGAATGCACTTTCTGGAAACTTGTGAGGCATTCTTTGATTCACTAAGGGCAATGCCTTGGGAAGAGCTGGGATAATTTGAGGGAGGGAGGAGACTGGTGTTTCAGGAAAAGTGATTACTTGGTATCCAGAGATCATCTGGGAACCAAGTGAAGGAGTATGTGTGTGGTCTGAGGTCAAGTGTCCCCATTGTTCAATTTAGTCTGTCTCTCAATAATGAACTAGTCGTTCTGCAAACTCTGCCTTTGCAATAGAGCCAAGAATAGAAGAAGGTTTTAAACAAGCATCTCGCTGATGCTCACATTGGCCTCTATTGAATGTCATGGATGCTTAACTATTGCTTCTGAAAATGCTGCCTACGTTTTTTTTTACCCCTTCTTCCCTCTGAAGGAAAGGGAAACCAGGGGCTCCCCCTCACAATGAGGACGGACGAATCCTTTGCTGTGGAAGTGTTGGCAGGTCTAGATCCTTAAACTGGAGGAAGGTTTAGACTGTGGAGCCTGACTTGCAGGGTGCTGTAGCTATCAGTTGCTAGTTTTGTCTCTGAGGCAACAGCCACTATACCTGGGGCTGAATTAGGCTATGCTTAGATTATTTTAAGTGTTTAAAAGGGATATTCCTAAACTTTTAATCTTCTAACACTGTCTGTTGCTTTGGAGACACAGTGAGCTGTGAGTAGAACTATTTAACAGTTTCTGTCAAACTTTGGAACTAGAATGGCTATTTGACTTAAGTAGTTGGGGGATTTGTTTGGTTTAATTTTTCTGGAAAATGTTTAGAGGCCAGAAGTTATTGCTACTTGATAAATGTTTACCTTCCTTGAACAGTACTCTGAAGGGACTAGGTTCAGTTTTGAGCATTACCTCGGAGAGTTTTTATAAACAAATTCTGGGAGATGGCTGGGCTGGTTTTGTTGGAAAACACCGTTTCCTTTTTGTGAGGCTTTATTCTAAATTATTATTTGAATATCTGTATTGGAACTTGTCACCCTAAGGTCCTTGGGCAGGAGAAGACTCCTTCTCCGAGGGAAGGAGAAGCCTTCTAGAACTGGAGAAGATAGCCCATCTTTGTGTTTACTAGTCCTAATAGACTCTTCTTCTAGGTACACATCGTTTATCCCTTTTATTCTTTTTGGCTCCAAAATTTCCTGTAGCAATAAGCTCTATATTTTAATAACATATTAAATGAGAAACTATTTCCTTCTGTTAACTTTAAACAGGCCATAATAATTTCATGTTCTTACAGAATGCGAAATAATGATAATTGTTACCTATTTGTT